>CM076582.1:1036659975-1036749617 GCA_034641835.2 Pinus albicaulis | reverse complement strand
GAGGTTTAAATGATGTTCGTCAAGAGGTTCAGAGTCCCTATCATCTTCTTCCACATAGTTTTCATTGAATGGTGGCCTGATCTGTTGGTCATTTTCTCTTGGTCTGTTTTGGGGTTGTTCCCTCCTAAAGTTTTGGTTTCGGTTTCTGTTTGGAGGGTTTGGCTGGTTGTCCCTAATAGGATCCTTTTCATTTATCTTTTCCCACATTTTAGCCATGGATTTGACTAAGTCATCTATTCTGGGATATAGGGAAGGTGATGAAGTGGAGACCTCATCTCTATATGTGACCTTTCTTTCTGATCTAGTTCTAGCTCTTTTTTCAGCTAAGTTGGCATCTGCTTTTATGGCTATTTTTTGCATTTCCTCCAAGGTAGGGGGATCCTTATCTCTCAGATGATATGTCATGTCCGGATCGAAACCCTCAGGAAATTTTACCAAAGCTAAACCAAGTGGAGGTTTGAAATGAGGTGGGAGGGAGTTATATACACTGTTGAACCTAGTACAGTAAGCTTGGACACTTTCCCCATTTTCCCGTTTTAGATTGTTATATTCTGACAGGATTTGAATGGGATTTCTTCGGATTTCCCACCTATTTCTGAAAACTTGATGTAGTTCTGGGATATCATGGATGCTGTTTGGAGCTAAGCTTTTGAACCATGCTTTGGGTTCACCACCAAGACTTTGGGCAAATATTCTCATTCTGACAGTCTCGTCTTGTACCTCCAGGTATTCATAAGCATCAGTCATCCTACTTATATGCTGTTGAGGTGTGGTGGTGTCTTCTCCGGTAAAGTGTGGGATCTTGTCTTGATATTTATTTGGGAGAGGAGCCAAGGGTGGTGGCAACACCAAAGGTGCGTACCAGGCTGCCATGACTGGAGCTAATGGATGATGTACAAGATGAGGACTAGTAGGCTGAGATGAGGTGGTTTGAACAATGGTGGTTTGACCAGGTGTGGCGGATGAACTTGGACTAGTGATCTGGTTTTGAGCAGATCTGGGATGATAGGAGCCAAATTGATAGAGAAGCTGGAAATCAGGAGGAGTGGTGGGTGAAGCTTCTCTAATAGGACTCTGTGGTGGGTCTAGGGGTTCAAGATCGTCAAAGTTTATCTTACTATATGATTTGCTTTTGGGAAGAGTTTGTGATGACTCTAATTCAAAAGGTGAATCTAGTAGGATAGTGCGATGTTTAGGTACAGATCTTGTTCTACGGGTGAATCTACCAGAAGCTAGATGATCAGTTTCGGAAGCTTGCCACAGAATCTTCTCTGGGTCATCTACTATGATAGGGGGATTTGGATCTGGATGAGCTCTGGTATTGATTCTTCGTGAAGCCAGATTTTAGATCCAGAGTCTAAAGAGAATGGTATTGGTGAATGTTTTGGATGAGTGATTTCTCTAAAGTTCTACTAAGGTGAAGGATGGTCAAAAATAAAAGGGATGGATTAGTGGAGTCACTAGGTGGAACTGGGTTGTCTTTGTGAAGATAGCTATGGTCCACCACCGGTAACTAATCTGGAAATGTTTTTGGATTTTCTGAGTTTTATGTGCAGTCTATGATTTGTTAAAGTATCCTAGACTTGTTTCAACACTTTGCTAGGGTGATGAGAACAAAAAAAGTTTACTCTAAAAAATGGGTCTATGGACTGCTTGCTTGTTTATGGTATCTAAAAGACCAAAAGAGTCTATAAGAGTTTGCTGGACTATTATGTACTCAGTGTCCCACTATCTCCCGCTATGTTAGTGAGTGATGGGATAGGTCTATTGGATAATAGCCTAGAGTTTGGTAAAATAGTAAGGTCTACTAGAAGTTAGTGGAGTCGCCAGGTGGAATGTGGTTGTTTTGAGGTATATTTGTACAGTCCACCACCAATACTGTCAAAAGCCAATCTAAGGGAGTATTTTGGGGTTTTTCTGAGTTTTATGTAGTCCTGAGGTTTGGAAGAGTGTCCTACAGCTGAGTCATCATTTTGCTAGGATGGTGAGACAACCAGATTCTACTCTTCTAAGTTTGACTAAGATTTTGAGAGTTCCTAAGGGATACCTAGGATTTTTTGACTCAAAGTCCCACCGTGATCGCCATTATGTTAGGGTTGGCGATGAGGTGGCTAAAATGGATGGTATTCTAAAATTTAGCAAAGTAGTAAGGCCTACTGGAGGCTAGTGGAGTCGCCAGGTGGATTTTTAGTTGTTTTGAGGTATATGTGTATGGTCCACCACCAATACCGACAAAAACCAATCTAAGGGAGTTTTTTGGGGTTTTTCTGAGTTTTATGTAGTCTTGAGGTTTGGAAGAGTGTCCTACCGCTGAGTCATTATTTTGCTAGGATGGTGAGACAACCAGATTCTACTCTTCTAAGTTTGACTGAGATTTTGAGAGTTCCTAAGGGATACCTAGGATGTTTTGACTCAAAGTCCCACCGTGATCGCCATTATGTTAGGGAGCGGTGGGATAAGTCAGCCAACTAATATTCTCAAAAGTCTCTAAAGATTAGGGAAACTAAGTTTTTGTTACTCAGTGTCCCACCGTGATCGCCATTATGTTAGGGTCCGGTGGGATAAGTCAGCCAACTAATATTCTCAAAAGTCTCTAAAGATTAGGGAAACTAATTTTTTGTTACTCAGAGTCCCACCGTGATCGCCATTATGTTAGTGTGGCGATGAGGTGGCTAAATCGGATGGAATTCTAAAATTTAGCAAGGTAGTAAGGCCTACTAGAGGCTAGTGGAGTCGCCAGGTGGATTTTTAGTTGTTTTGAGGTATATGTGTATGGTCCACCACCAATACTGACAAAAAGCCAATCTAAGGGAGTTTTTTGGGGTTTTTCTGAGTTTTATGTAGTCTTGAGGTAGGAGTGTTATAAACCTGATTCAACACTTTGCTAAGATGGTGAAACAGAGAGTTTACACTAAATGATTCTAAAGGCTGATGGTCTGAGTTTAGGATTGAAGGACTAAAGAGTCTATAAGAGTTCGCTAGACTGTCATGTACTCAGTAGGTCCCGCCGTGATCGCCATTATGTTAGAGTCCCGTGATTTGGCCGATTGGCTAGCCAAATGACGATGTAACATCAAACCAAGCTTTGGAGCCCAAGGACCTAGCCTTCCTGGACTCAGAGAGGGCTCTCTCTATATATGTAAAAGATATCGGTGTGTTTTCTTATGGTGTTTTTGATATTAGGCTAGTTATGAAGTGAGTTTTTGATTTTTTGGGGTTTTTTAAGTTCGTGAGGGATAAAACTGATCAAAGACATAAACTGGGTAACAAGATGTAGATAAATTGGGCTATGGGGTCAAACAGATCAAGGAAGCTATGAGATGATGATGTAAGGATGTTGTAGGGCCGATTTGATTCACGGTAGAAGGGATCTTTGGGCAAAATGGATTGAATGGACAACAAGCTTGTGAAAGACAAGGGATTTCAAGTGTAACTAGTTTATAGCAGACATAAACATGTTATAGCAAGCCATTAATCATGCTAAATGAAACTATGAGCTAATTAATACATAGAAATCAAACATTCCAGCCATACATAGAGGTATAAGACCCTCTAACTTCGGGAAATGGCTATCAGACTTTGGGGAAAACACATAAGACAAAATAACAACTCATAAACTACGCCGGAATGCCTAAACATAGTCTCTAAGTCATTGGGCACTTTGAAAAACAAGCTTTCATAGTTTTAGGCAAAGGGCTAGATCGGGACTAGGCCTCCTTGGTTCAACAAGATGATCAACAAATCAGTCAAAGAGAAAGTTTTATGGACAAAACTATGGACAGCTTATAGGTAGGCAGGGCACACCATACATCCTACTCAACATGCATAGAACTTGTAAATAAAACTAGCAAACATTATCCTTAGGTTACTAAAGAGAAGTTAAGAATTCTTTAGCATAACAAAGGAAGAAGAAAACATCAAGCTATGAAGATTCAGGAATTTTGAGGTGCCTCCATGGGCATATCTCAAAACTAATCTCTACTGATCTATAGCAGCAAGAAGCATGGATTATGAATGAAAACTTGCTAGACTGTCATGTACTCAATAAGTCCCACCGTGATCGCCATTATGTTAGGGTCCCGTGATTTGGCCGATTGGCGAGCCAAATGACGATGTAACATCAAACCAAGATTTGGAGCCCGAGGACCTAGCCTTCCTGGACTCAGAGAGGGCTCTCTCTCTATATATAAAAGATATCGGTGTGTTTGTTTATGGTGTTCTGATATTAGGCTAGTTATGAAGTGAGTTTTTGGTTTTTTTGGTTTTTTAAGTTTGTGAGGGATAAAACTAATCAAATACATAAACTGGATAACAAGATGTAGATAAATTGGGCTATGGGGTCAAACAGGTCAAGGAAGCTATGAGAAGATGATGCAAGGTTGTTGTAGGGCCGATTTGATTCACGGTAGAAGGGATCTTTGGGCAAAATGGATTAAATGGACAACAATTTTGTGAAAGACAAGGGATTTCAAGTGTAACTAGTTTATAGCAGACATAAACATGTTATAGCAAGCCACTAATCATGCTAAATGCAACTATGAGCTAATTAATACATAGAAATCAAACATTCCAGCCATACATAGAGGTATAAGACCCTCTAACTTCGGGAAATGACTATCAGACTTTGGGGAAAACACATAAGACAAACTAACAACTCATAAACTACGCCGGAACGCCTAAAAATAGTCTCTAAGTCATTGGGCACTTTGACAAACAAGCTTTCATAGTTTTAGGCAAAGGGCTAGATCGGGACTAGGCCTCCTTGGTTCAACAAGATGATCAACAAATCAGTCAAAGAGAAAGTTTTATGGACAGAACTATGGGCAGCTTATAGGTAGGCAGGGCACACCATACATCCTACTCAACATGCATAGTACTTGTAAATAAAACTAGCAAACATTATCCTTAGGTTACTAAAGAGCAGTTAAGAATTCTTTAGCATAACAAAGGAAGAAGAAAACATCAAGCTATGAAGATTCAGGAATTTTTAGGTGCCTCCATGGGCATATCTCAAAACTAATCTCTAATGATCTATAGCAGCAAGAAGCATGGATTATGAATGAAAACTAGAAGACAAAAAACATAGCAAGAAAAACTATACCATTCTACCATGTCATGGAATCCATCACCAATCCTTCATCACTCCTCAAAAGCATCCAAGAGGTAGTCCAAAAATCATAACACAAGTGTATTCATCAAAGCTCATATGACCAATGTATTAATTCTTCTCTCAAGTTCAGTCTCTAATTTACAATGAAACCCATGGAATAAATATGCTTGAGGGAGGAAAACCTCATGGAGCAACTAGCTATCCCATTGGCCAAGTCAAAATATCTAAACTTTTCCTTGAGGCTTTGCAAAGCCCAAGGCACAAAATATCCCATAAAATATATAAAAAAATGCTAAAAACAGAAATTATATTGACTTTACATCATTTCCCAAGGATAAAAATAGCTTAACACACATTTGGGAAAAGCAGATTTTTGAGGTTCAAAAATTACAAAAATACTTCATATTTATGCCTGAAAAAGGTCCCCTGACTTGCTGGATGCAATTGGCAGCCTTCCCGATGTCAAAATGGGGCTCATGAGGGCTTGCTGGAAAGCTTTCTGTGTCTACTTTCCGGCGCAACTTAAACCATCTCAATCTGAGGCCTGGAAGTCATCCAAAACTGTACCTGTGTGCAAAAACCCAGAAAATAGCAGACCGCTGATATGGCGGGCAGAATGTGCAAAAAGAGGGCATTTTTCGCCAATTTGAGGGGGCGAATGATCTCCAAATGCTCTGAAAATCACAGGAGACCTGCTCATGGAATTATGACATCCATCGGTATCATCCTCCTCCCTTGACAACTCCTCAAACTGAAATGGCGAAATTATGAGTTTTTGACCAAAAACCCAAAAAATGCCAAAAAACAAAAAGTTGCCAAAAAAGGCCCAAAATTGGCATGCATGACCCTCAAGGGTCCATAGCAACATGCTCTAAAGCTGAGGCCAAAATATCAAGGGATGATATGCTTTTCCCTTCTTTCCGTGCAGGCGCTTCCCCTTTACCTTCTTCAATTTCTCTTGTGCTGCCTTTAGTTTGCGCCGGGCAAACTGATTCAGCTTTTGGAAGTGGTGTGTCCTCTTTCTCTGTAGCTCTAAATCTCTATTGGCCCTCTCAAGCTTCGTTTCCAAATGTTTGTTAGCTCTTTCAAGCCAAGCCTCTTTGTTTTCCTCAATTTCCTGCTCAAGGAGTGCAGTGAGAGGAAAGGCTTGGAGCTAGGCTTGCTCTTCTAGAGATGGGCTCATATCTTTTATGTGGACCGCTCCTGTGGTCTTGCCTTGGAGGAATTTTGACCTGAATATGCTTTGGAAAAGACAAACTGCCCCCACTGTGTGTAAAAAGTCCTGTTGGAATCAAATTGTGTCACTATACTGCTTGGACAGATAGACAATGGGATTTTGATGTATTGCAACAAGTTTTTGTGTAACACACAACTTCTGCTTTCTTAAGAAAAATTCTTGTTTCACCTTTAGAAAATCTCTGTCAACAGATTTCTCTGTAGGAAATAACACAGTGAAGAGAAGAGAAAACTGCTGTGTAAATTTCCTGTATACTGTATTGAAACAAAATCACTTTTCCTTGTGGATTTGTTAGAGGCCAATCAACACACCTGGATTTGTGTTTCCAAGACAAATCTTAATCCTAAAAACCCTGTTCTTCAGAAATGGTCTTCCACTTTGAAAATATCACAGTCAGCAACTCTTCAAAATGATATAATATAGTGAAAAAGAAGGGCAGACTGCTAGAAGGAGTTTGTTGTAAGGAAGTGCTAAAATCACCCTGTTCCTGAAACTTTAGATGTCAACCAATACACCTTACTCCTTGCTCAAGGAGACTTTCAGTCATTAACAACTCTGCCCTGTATAAGTGTGCCAACTTTCCACTGATCTTGCATCTATTACATCAACTCTTAGTGTTTGAAATGAGTCAATGCTACAGTCTTTGGAGCAAAAATGACAGAGTTTTTAGAAGACTATAAAGCTTTTAGACAGAGGTTATATGAGTTTTCTCTTTTCAAAACAATCAATGGCCCCTTATGAATGTAGCCCTCTGGTGATATTATAAAAACCTCTGCTAGGATGGATAGCAACTTTCCAAATAGGTTTTAAACAACACAAAGCAATCAACCAACAACACAGGAATACTGTCCCTTTGTGAAGGGCGCGAGCAGCTTTCCCCTGTAGCCTCAAACTATAAACTTTTGCTTGACCAAAAACCCCTTCTCCCACTAAATTTCACTGTTCTCTACGCATGTCACTTTATTTAAACAGAAACATGCTCATTAAGTTCAATCCTGGTGTGAGCATATAGGCAAATTCACAGTTAAAATAGAGGTAACATATTTTTAGGAAAGCTCCAAAAGCTTAAGCAGAGGCTGTGAGAGATTCTTTTTCCACAATAATCAAGGGCCTTTTCAATGTGGAATATCAGTCATCCTTGGAAGAAAGCCTTTATGTTTTCTGAAAATCCACTTGGCAGTGAGGTTTTGATGGACAGAATCAGTCACAGAGTTTTCAGAGAATAATGTCTTTCGGTGGTGGAGTAGGGTAATCAATGCCCTGTTGCCTTCAACAGTAAAGACTTCTTTTAAACTAGCATACTAGTATGCCTTGGAAAATTCCTCCACACTTTGGAAAACCAGTTTTTTAAATGTCTATGAAAAGCCAACAAACACAGTCAGGGTTTGGCAATTTCGTTAATTTGGATGAAATTTCAAAATACCTCTTGAAATCGCTGGAAAAACCTTGGAGGAAAGCTTGGAGCAGCTCTGGAGATCCTCAAACCTGCGCGGCACTCTTTAAGGATAGAACGTCGCGCAAAAAACGCCACCCGGGTGGCCTGTCGGGTCGGGCTGTCGGGTGGTCGGGCGCCGTGTACAGGCGCGTCGCGCAACTGTACAGGCACGTCGCACCAACACTAACCTCTAGTGCAAACACGCTCCCAGGCGCGTCGCTCAGCCAATAAGCAGTGCAGTCTTCTGAAAATTCGACCAGATCTTCCTTGTTTTGATGCTATGGAGGCACGGAGCTTCGTTTGAACTTTAAAAACGACACCTTCACTCTCCTATTTCACTCTTATGATATTTCAAACATCTTCAACGGTTACTTTCATCTTTTTCTTGTCATGCAAAAAGAACTCACGGTTGGTCTTTTAACACAGCAACGCCTCTTTTTCAAACAGTGGTATTTCTTTCCAATTTTTTCTTTATTGAAAATGAAATAGAAGGGTGTTTCGAATTGTTTCCTGGGGAAACTACCTCCTTTAGTAATACTGAACTTATCATTTCAATAACCTTTCGACCATTTTCGCCACTGTGTTTAATGGTGCTTATGAGATCTCTGTCCTTCTTGAATAATGAGAAAGCTGCATTTGTTTCAAACTCCCAAAACACTGATAATCTGTCAAAGCCACTTCTTTGTCTATTCATAAGCTGACCATACTTATTCTCAATGTCTATCTTGGGAATCAATCTTGAATAACCTCCCATCATTTACAAGTATGTCTGAAAGGATAAGCGAGTGAGTGAACGGCGAGGTTCTTTGAAACACGGTCATCCTTGATTTATATGTTGCATTTACCTTTTATAATAGAACCATTGCCAAAGCTTAACTCTATCCACTGTTTTACCTTTTCTCTTAGACAGGTGACACATTGTAGCTGATTTCTTTTCATGCTTGCCAAATTCTTCAAAACCGGATGATGACTTGTGATAAAATGTCCTAACTGTTCCTTGCTTTGAAGAAATGCCTCCTCCTTTTAAGCTCGGTTTGACAGAATCCTGTAGATGTATTTTGATTGGATTTGTAATAGTGAAGTGTTTCATGGGCTTTGAGTGCTGCCCAGAGCTAATAAAACTCATTTCCAAAAACTCTGTCTTAATCTGCTGATGGCTATATGATGAGCAGGCTTTGGCAAAAGCTCTTTTTGTACATGGTGTCAGTCCCTGCTTCCAGGTGATACACAAGTTCCTTTTTGGATTGTAAGTGCCATATTCTTGCTTGCATCCCTTCATACCATATTTTTCTGCGGTGTAAAGACCTTTTAGCTTTCTTCTTTGTCTCTTTCCATTGTCTCTTAGATCAATCGATCTTTAACAACATCCAAGGCTTTGTTATGCTCATATATGGAGGAGGCTCTTCATCGGAAAGTATCCGAAGGGTTTCTTAACAAAATCTGTCGAGCCATGACTTGCTACTGAATGTGATGGAAAGTAAACCACTTGAAAAAACACCAATAGCACCTCTATATGATCATCATTGTGTTTCGGAAAAAAACCCTATTAGTGACCATGTCTCCCTGCCATTTGTTCGAGGGTGGTGAAATATGTGTTGCTTTGGTCATCTCATGACAAATTACTTGAAAAATAGTCTCTGTGACTATGGAGGTCAGTGCCTTTTGAAAAACAAAGAACTTTATTTCTGCCTGTGTAATGGCATGTTTTGTCAGTACCTTTTCAATTTGATCTTGTGGACAAGCAGGGTGCCTGTGATTGGAATTTTTACTAGTGACCTGCCTTCTAAAGTTCAACAATTCACATGATTTGAAAGCTTCAAATGACCTCCTTTATCAGACCAGACTCTTTTTTCCTTTGAGCTAGCATATTTCAAACTCTATCCCTGTTATGATCATCACTCACATTCATAAAACCTGGAGATATTGTTTCACTGTTCAGTAGGGCAAACCTGGACTTTTGCAATCTTCAAAGTCAATACTGGCCAACACCCTCTGCTTGTGGATGAAGGAGGCACCCTAACCCTCTGCTTGTAAATGAAGGAGGTTTCGGACCATGACAATTTGCCAGTTTGCTGTGACAGTGGTGTCTTTCTGTGATTTTCATGCTAGAAAGAGCTGTAAGGTCTTGATGAGTGACTCTTCGTTTTTCAGCTTCATCTCAGGCTCATAATACATTTAGAAGTAGCTGTTCCTCTAACTGTAGATCCAAGCATTTAATCCTGAGATGAAGTTATATTTCCTGTTCTTTGCAGAATCCATAAAACACTGTGAAACACCTAATAGTCAGCTTGAGATTGGGGTTTATGCAGTGCCGAGACCTAGGGGATGTGAGTGGCGCGACTTAGAGATGTTTGTCAATTTCATTTGCAAAGTGTGAGGTCAGTCATGGTAGGTCTATTACACGGATGGAGCTTTTTGGCCTTTTGATGATGCCAAGGTAAAATGCCTTAAAGCGCACTTCCTAACTTAGGGGACTTTTGAATGTCCCTGGATTTGCTTTACCCCAAAAGTCGATGGGCAGATCGGGGGGCTAAAGCCGAGGGTAGGAAAGGGATAATGAGGTTTTGATTTTGACATGGGTGTGCTGAAAAGTAGAAAGGCGAAAAAAGTTTTAGGAGGGTTTTCTAGATGACATATTGACATAAGGAAATTAGTTTCTAGAAAACTCAGCTGTAGATATAGTCATCACTAACATGTAAAAAAATACTGATGGCTAACAAGGAGTTGTTGCAGAAAGGTAACATCAAGCCAATTTCATCACACTCAAGGAGCATGATCATGTCGGTACAGAAGAAGGATGACACCTAGATACTTTTTATTGAGTATTAGGTGTTGAACAAGATCATTGTCCAGAATAGGTATCCACTCCCACGAACTGATAACCTTTTGGACCAGCTCAAGGTGGGGGGGGGGATATTTTAGCAAGATTTAATTTAAGTTTGGTTATCACCAGGTACCAATAAAAACCTCTGATGTGTGGAAGATTGCCTTCAAATCCAAGGAGGGACTTTTTCGAATGGTTGGCCATGCATTTCAGGTTGACGAATGCCCCCACAAACTTCATGAGGCTTATGGACGACATTTTGTGACCCTTCACTAACTCATTTTTGGTGGTGTATTTGGATGACATCTTGGTCTTCATCTATAGGTTGGAATATCACTTCCACCATATTCGACAGGTCCTCCAAACCCTGCAGCAATACAAGTTATGTGCCAATTTTGAGAAATGCACTTTTGGTATGACCTAGGTTCAATATCTAGGGTATGTCATTGATGATTGGGGTGTGCATGTGGACCTAGACAAGATACAAGTCATTCGAGATTGGCCAGAACAAACCACTCTAATAGAGCTCTATGGCTTTCTAGGTCTTGCCAAATTCTACCATAGTTTTGTGTTGGGGTTCTCTCTTATCACTTGGAATTTGAGTCAAGTCACCAAGGGAGGAGCGAAATAAAAGTTATTTTGGTCTGAATCCCAATAGAAGGCATTTTCTGAGTTGAAACATCGTCTCTACTTTACACCAGTGCTCACATTAGGATACCTGTAGAAATTATTTAAGATCAAGACAGATGCCTCCAACTACGTTATTGGTGCAGTTCTTCCTCAGCATGGGCATCGAGTGGAATATCACAGTGATATAATTTCAGACACAGTTAGAAAGTATCCACCTATGCCAAAGAGATGTATTCCATTTTGCAATGCTACCAACAATGGAAACATTACATTTTGGGGAAGGAAACATTCATCCACACAGACCATCGACCCCTGCATTTCATATAGACACAAGGAAAGTTGCATTAAAATCGCCATCATAAATGGTCCACATACTTGCTACAGTTCCATTTGAACATTAAGTACAAGAAGGGAAACAAAAAAATATTTCAGACTGTCTCAACCGACTTTTTATCATGACGTTAACCACTTTGCTTGACTCTTGTGGGAATGAGACTTCGGGGTGGCCGCATATTTACAAGAGTGTTCCATAATTCGGCAACACATACTATATGCTCCTTAAAGGAAAGAAAGTTCCAAATTTTCACCCCTATGATGCACTGTTATGCCACCTAGGACACATTTATGTTCCTTCAAGCAAGTGTGCCAAGATGATTTGAAAGGTGCACCATAGTCAAGTCACTTGACATTTCATGGTAGAGAAAATAGTGGCAGTGTTGCAGAAGTACTTTTAATGTCCAAACATTTGACATTATGTTGGGAAGTACATCATATCCTACACTTCCTGTGCCATTACCAAACTAGCCATCAAGAAGCAAGGCATATATACTCCTATGCCTGCTCCTAGTCAACCATGGGAATCCATCTTCATGGATTAGATGTCAAACCTTCCTTCTACTAAGCATGGAAACTACTGTTTTTTCGTTGTCATCGACATATTCTTTAAGATCGCCATTCTTTTTGCCTACAAGAAGAGTATCAGAGTAGAAGTCATTGTTAACCTCTTCTTTGAATGAGTGTGCGTACACTTTGGGATCCCACATTTGATTATCTCATATCATGATAATAACTTCCTATGTACATTTTGGTCATGTATCTGGTCGATGTTGGATACCAATCTCACTAAGTCCATGTCTTTCCACCCCAAAAGGGATGGCCAAACAAAGGTCGTCAACAGGATTATCGTACAAATTTTGTGCATGTTCAAGTCAAAGCATCCATGCACATGGGATGAAAATCTCCCCTATGTCCAACATAGTTACAATAGAGCTATCCATATCTCAACTGGCCACAATCACTTTCAAGTGGGGTTGGGGTTCCAACCACTACATCCCATTGATGTGGCCATACCATTTAAAAATACTTAGACAAATTCAGCTCATGTCCAATCTGAAGCTTACAGGGATAATATCTTCACTGAGTACATTCAGGACATCCTCTAGTAGGTACATGAAATATTGGATAGAGCCAATTCTAAGTAAAATCAGTGACATGAAAAGCATAAAGTGCCACACAAGTTCCAAGGGGATGACAAAGCTTAACTACACCTATAGAAGGAGCGCGTCATTGAGCACCACAACAAGCTTTTCCCACTGTGATATGGAAGTAGACCATGACAAAGGTTGTAGGGGACAATGTCTTCGATCTCAACATTCCACCGTTCCTTGGCCTGCACCAAGTGTTCAATTTAGACCACCTTCGGCCATATTTCCATTAGTGGGCACATATGACATTGCAGAACAACTCACACCAAAAGAATTAAACAAAGACTGGATGGAACATGGAAAGATTGATCAGATCATGGAAACACATATCAAGAAAAATCACCAACAACGAATCCAACAATATTGAGTTGTAAAAGCAAACCAACTCCTTCACCGGGGCAAGTGGGGTTAGGTTACAAAAATTTCCTCACCTCATAGAGGCTCTCCATGTAATGGGGACCATTGATTCCTAAGGAGGGAGGATTGATCTAGGTGGGTATTAGTGTCCACCCACCTATTTCACCTAGAACCCTAGTTGGTTTCATTATTTTTCTTGTTTACAACAATATTTACTATTTTTAGCAGTTTTTTGGGTCCTGAAATTCTGGAGACATTTTCACCCCCTAAGTGACGTATTTTTGAGGTTTGCAGCAGATCCAAATCCATAGGAATTGGATTTACGTGGGAATGGGTTTTCCATAAGGCTAGGCATGTTGTAAATCCTATATTACTCAGAGATATATTTACAATGAGGTTTTTACATGCCAAATAAAGATAATATGACCAAGTTATGACCCCAGGAAGTTCCCTACCCAACGGGGCCCACAAAATCTTAGTGTTCCATCTCTCAGGGTTAGGGTTTTGGATGTTTAGGGTCTTCCATTGCTGTTCAATAATAAAAATCCCTTGACCCTAATTGTAACATATTTCAGAGGTATGTAGCCACCACATCCCTTCTTAGAGATAAGCTACCATCAAGGTGGGGGGGGGGGGGGGAATTTCAGCAAGATTTAATTTAAATATAGTTATCAACAGGTACCAATCAAAACCTATGATGTAATATTCCCAACTTAGCTCATATCTAAGTGGAATATTAATTTTTGTCAATAAATTCAAATGCATGAATAAGTGAGCAAGGAGGCTCATAAAAACTACTCTAGCATGAATAAAACCCCTCACAATGTAAAAATGGGCCATGAAATAACCAGCTCAAGCATCCACATGTGTGAACAAGGTTAATTTGACCAAGTCAACTCAAATTTTCTTTAAAATAATGGATCCATGAATAAGGTAGCTCAATGTGAATGGAGGCTAATTCAACAAAACAATTTGAAGACTCCTTAAATGTGAAAAGGGGAAAGGAAAATAGACTCAATCAAGGAAGATTCTTAGAAGATTCATTTAGTCACATTGAATAAATCAAACCATGCAGCATCTAGTTGTCCTCCACTTAATGGGACAGCGTAACCCTATAGGGGGAAAGCTTGGCAAGGAAGAAAACCCTAATGGAGTGGGGTGCTTGGAGGAGAAGCTCATTTTATATATAATGAAGGAAGGGAATCCATTTGGGTTTTAGATTGGAGATTATAATTTCATGAGGTCTGCTTAGACTTCCTGCATACTTAGCTGTTTAGCTAAGTTGCTGCACTTCTTAGTGCAAGGGTTTTCTCTTGTGGGAATGCCCTGCTTTTTCTTGGAGATCTTGTAGAAAGAGATCTAAGGGAAGCTTCTTATCTGTAATTTCCACTTTCAGGTGTTAGGCCAAGAAATTTTTCTCCATATATGCACAGTCCCTTGGGGATACTGCATTATTTTTATCGAGGTGCAGTGGAAGGGGGTCAAAACCCCATTGTTTGGAGCTAGTTTCCCAAAAGGGAAGCTCAATCTTCTTCCAGGAGCTGATCAAAAGAGGGTCTACAACAATTATTATGTGCATTCAGCCATTTTATGCAAAGCTATAGCCTTACAATGTTATTTCAGTATTATATCTGCAACTTCTCTTCTACATATTGTTTTCTGTGGATAAACCCTTGCCGGGTGATCATAAAATTGTGTAAAAGAGATTGGACCTCTGTATTTATTCTTCATTGAGAATTATAATATAAATATCAGTAATTCTCTCTTATTTTTCTGAGTCTTTACTTTAATATGCTTCGCAGTGTCTTATGCAGCAGCATTCCGGCATTTTACAGTTTGGGGTTTTTGTTCATTTTCAGCTATTTGAGAATGGGAGGCCTATTTAACTTTTTTGTTGGTATTTTTTTCTGAAAAAATCTTGCATGAAGCTCATATATTGTCTAATATAAGGGTAAAAACCATTATTTTATACTGTTGTAACTCAATACTCAGAAAAACAGCGTTTCTGGGTCACTAGTGGTGCTTTTCCCCACTCGGGTGTCTTTCTGAAGTAATGTTTGTTGTAGCTTTTGTAAAATGATGAGATATGCATCTGGTATAACCTATGATATGATAATTTTCTGATTCCTCTTGAGTTTCTGAAGAAATTATGCAAATTCTGAAGTAGGATTTCTATTTTGCTGCAACCTTCCTCTTTCAACAGTTTTTAGCTAGTCTAGTTTGTGGGAAATCTGTTTAAGGTCTCTAAGTTCATTTTTTTCAGCTGAAATTCAATACATAAGTCACATACATACCATATGAGAGGAAAAAAGCATTAATCTATGTTTCTGCTGCAGGTATTTTCTTATACAATGTTTTCCTTGAGCTGCTTATCAATAGTCCTGAAAGGGAAATATTAGCCTTCAACATAGTTCTATAGACAGAGTCTGTTAGTGGGCCACCTTGCCTCTATATCTCGCCCTCTTTTCAAAGGTGAAATATCCAGTAAATTCCCCTACATTCAATCTCTGGAATAGATCCAGTTGTTGATTGGAAATGTTTTAAAAAAAAAGGATTCTCATTTGCCGGATTTATGAGCATTTCGTGATTTGGAACATTACAGTGGTATTAGAGCATGATATCTAGCCCAGCCTGTGAGATCAAGCTATCAGAGAAGTGCTGAGGAGAAGCAGTAAGAAAAAATAAGAAAGTATGGAGAGGATGAGATTACTCTCATCAATATTCAAATCCAAGAAGAGCCTCTCAAAGGGGGTTGAATAGTTGGAAGCAAAAATATGTAGTGAAACTCCAAGAGGGTTTCAAGGAGAAGAGGACTACAGTGAAACCTTTATGAGGTTTCAAGAAGAAGAAGAAGAATACATGGGAATTCCTCCTTCAAGGGAAGACCAAGATCTAGGGTCCCCTATTGAGGATGGGACATTTCCTATATTCAGAGAAAGAGCTAGGGGTGACAGCGCAGTCATAACAGAGGCACCTATAGCATCTCAAGAAGAAGAAGTGGTGAGGATAGTTGCACCAAGGAGAGAAGCTATTGCACCTTTGCAAGGAGTTTCATAGAATCTCACATATGGAGATCGTGGCACAATCCATGTGCAGTATGTGCCATCATTATCAAATGGTGAGCTCTGGAATATTACAGAGTTTCATAGGGTAAGAAATATCTACCCCTTTTTATTTGTGAAGAATGATGCACAAGGAAGACAGGAAGATTCATGCACATCAGTTCATCCATCTCTCTATTATAATCTATGCCTTGATGCCTCCTTATTTGAAGAAGGGCCATTAGGGCAATCCCCTGATGAGAAGAAAAAAAAAGTGTTCCCTCAACATGATACAATGAAGACATCAGAGGTCAGAGGAGACATTGTCACAGTGCTAGAGGTTGTGGGTAAGAAGCATATTTATGGAAATAACATTTTATTTTATGATTTCATGTGCTCTCTTACCTTATATGTGCAGGCCATAACTCCCAAGGGGAGTGTTATACCTTATAAGCTTCATGGCCAACTATGGGCCAAGATTTTTTTCAAGTATGGCCACCTCCTTGATGAGTTGAGGCGGGTGATTCACTATGATGGGTGCTTCCCTAAAGACCCAAATATAAATTTCACCTTCAGAGATGGTGAAGTGATAAGAGCAGCAAGTAAGTGGCATGCAAACCACTTACCATATCCTGATATGAAGCAGGGAGAAGGAAACCTGCGCTGGTTTCTGTTGGGTGAGTGTGGGTACTCCCCAAAATTTCTTATTCTCATGACTCATGCCTCGTACTCCAAGAGAAGGTTGCATAATGGGAAGGCATGGTTGTTATGGCTGTCACAAGAGGGTTTGGACACTATATGTTGAATCTTATGTCCAAATACTTACCCATGTTTGAGGTATGTCTCATGCATTCACATGTATTTTGGGTTGATATGTATTTCAAGTATGTATCTTGGTTTGGGAGGAGGAACAACTCCCACATGGTGTGGAATGGGAGAGCTAGCTTGCACTATGTTGATGGAGCACCCCACGTGTCCATCATTACATCATTACTCCATGATCCACACATTGATAATGTAAGGAAGCAACAAGAGCCCTTGTTGCTTGGTTACTTTTGGGAGAGTATGGACTGAAAACTCTCCATACTCAACACAACATTCCAAGAGGAATGCATGGCACATCCCAAGTGCAAGAAGGCTACCCTTCAGCAATGATGGAAGGGAGGAAGATCCTCTCACATAGCAACACAAGGGTGACTAGTTTTGGAATGAGGAATGTCAAGGGGAAGAGTCATGGATTGACAAGAGCATTTTTACATAAGCCTACAATGATGTCCTCTAAGAGAAAGTTTCTGATGATGGAGTATTTCCAAAGAAGTGTGCATCCTTTCATCTTGCATAAATTTATGAGAATATTGTTATGGGAGGGCTCACTCATGGATCACATCTTCAGCTCACATATGAGGCATGGTAAGAAATACATCTATGTGCCTATTGATTATTCTATTAAGAATTTGTATCTTCTCACCAATTGTAAGCAATGCATTGCTCTGCAAGAGAGCAAGATTATTCATGGGTGTTATGGTCACTTTAGGGCCACATTTTGTAATGATGTTAACCCATCTCTACATGAATTGGAGCAAGTGCTTAGTTTTCTTGATTGTATATAGCTGATATATATTGTTGCTCACTACTTTCTAGTAGATGAGTTGACATGCATAGCTTAAAATTCTTTGGGAGGAAACTTGCCACTTGATGTTTTAAATCAATAGTTGGGAAAACTGCGTTATACCCACCATGGAGGCCATATGTATCATCTTCACTTACACATAAACTACAGAAACTTTCAGATTTGTATGAAATTTGGTGGTAATGTTCCATTCACTTTGAATGGAATGATATGGGCCAACAGGATCCATGAATTTGGAGGGAGGATCTTTGGAGATCTAACCTTGGTTTTGCCATCAAAGGGCACCCTTATTTCAGCCCAAAATCAGTATGTGCTCTACTCTTGCCATGAGTGGAGAGGGAGACAGTGTGGGGTAGGCCATTTTGCCTATCATGTTCAGCCATACAACCCACCGTATTTGCAAGAGCTCAAGGTGGAGAGGATTTACCATGAGTTTCCATCTTGGGAGGCAACAAATTTTGCTTGGATGATAGCATGGGAGGAGAGTCTTTCATTGATGATGAAGTGCTCCATGATTGTCACCACTCATATCTTGAGGAGGCCTTGGATCAGCAAGGAAATTCCCATACCAACCTTCCATTCTTCCATGACAAGAGCCATTGGGCTTATTCACCACAGGCCAACTTGTACACTTGGGAGGAACCATTGGAAGAAAAACACTTTGGCAGAAAATCTGATGCAGGGATGGAGGCTATGGATGAGAAGGCCACAAAAGAAGGAGAAGAAATTTTGCAGCACCCTTGCAGTTGCTTGAGAACAAGCAAAATTTGGGAGGGGGAGACTGTAATATTCCCAACTTAGCTCATAGCTAACTGGAATATTAATTTTTGTCAATAAATTCAAATGCATGAATAAGTGAGCAAGGAGGCTCATAAAAACTACTCTAGCATGAATAAAAACCCCTCACAATGTAAAAAGGGGCCATGAAATAACCAGCTCAAGCATCCACATGTGTGAACAAGGTTAAGTTGACCAAGTCAACTCAACTTGTCTTTAAAAGAATGGATCCATGAATAAGGCGGCTCAATGTGAATGGAGGCAAATTCAGCAAAAAAATTTGAAGACTCCTTAAATGTGAAAAGGGGCAAGGAAAAGAGAATCAATAAAGGAAGATTCTTAGAATATGCATTTAGTCACATTGAATAAATCAAACTACGCAAAATCTAGCTGTCCTCCACTTAATGGGACAACGTAACCCTAGAGGGGGAAAGCTTGGCAAGGAAGCAAACCCTAATGGAGTGGGGCCCTTGGAGGAGAAGCTCATTTTCTATATAATGAAGGAAGGGAAGCCATTTTGGTTTTAGATTCGATATTATACTTTCATGAGGTCTTCTTAGACTTCCTGCATACTTATCTGTTTAGCTAAGTTGCTGCACTTCTTAGTGCAAGGGTTTTCTCTTGTGGGAATGCCTTGCTTTTTCTTGGAGATCTTGTAGCAAGAGATCTAAGGGAAGCTTCTGATATATAATTTCCACTTTTAGGTGTTAGGAAAAGAACTTGTGCTCCATATATATGCATTCCCTTGGGGATACTGCATTATTTTTATAGAGGTGCAGTGGAAGGGGGTCAAAACCCCATTGTTTGGAGCTAGTTTCCGAAAAGGGAAGCTCAACCTTCTTCTGGGAGCTAATAAAAAGAGAGTCTATAGCCATTATTATGTGGATTCAGAAATTTTATGCAGAGCTACATCCCTACAATTTTATTTCAGTATTAGATCTGCAACTTCTCTTCTGCATATTATTTTCTATGGATAAACCCTTGCTAGGTGATCATAAAATTGTGTAAAAGAGATTGGACCTCTATACTTATTCTTAATTGAGCATTATAATATAAATATTAGTCATTCTCTATTATTTTTCTGATTCTTTACTTCAATAGACTGCGAAGTGCCTTATACAGCAACATTCCAACATTTTACAGTTTGGGGTTTTTGTCCATTTTCAACTATTTGAGCACGGGAGGCCTGTTTAACTTTGCTGTTAGTATTTTTTTTCTGAAAACCTCTTACATGAAGCTCCTATATTGTCTAATATAAGATATAAAACCATTATTTTATACTATTGTAACTCAATACTTAGAAAACAACGTTTCTGGGTCACTAGTGGTGCTTTTCCCCACTTTGGTGTCTTTTTGAAGTAATGTTTGTTGTAACTTTTGTGAAATGATGAGCTATGCATATGGTATAACCTATGATCTGATAATTTTCTGATTCCTCTAGAGTTTCTGAAGAAATTATGCAAATTCTGAAGTACGATTTCCATTTTGCTGCAACCTTCCTCTTTCAGTAGTTTTCAGCTAGTCTAGTTTGTGGGAGATTTGTTTAAGGTCTCTAAGTTCATTTTTTTTCAGCTGAAATTACATACATAAGTCACATAAAGTGTTGTGTAACCAACTCCAAAAATAGAAGAAAAGAGATATCAACGCCTTAGAAATAAGCCACTTCGAGGGGGCAACCTCCAATACATTACATAAATGAACAATTCTTGGATGATACAATTTACAAAACCTCCTTTCTATATATAGGAGTCCATGGGGCCATGATGTAATCCTAGTGGGCCACAATGTAATCCTAGCCGACCTAACAGTAATAATTTAAGGGCACAATAATAACAAAATGGGGGTTACAAGGGTACAATAATAACAATAAGGGGGGCTACACTAACATACTAAGGGGCTACACTATTAATATAGGGACTTAACATGCCCCTCTCCTTCAAGCAAGTGTTGTCCTCAACGCTTGATTATTTCTTGATGCTTCTGTATAAAATTCTCATCCTCCCATGTGAAATTTTTTACAAGAAAGTTCTTCCACTTGCTGAGATACTCTAAAATTGATCGTACTTGTCGAGTTCTTATTTCTATGACTACTTCATAAATTCTTTTGATGTGATGTTGATCTTCCTGTTGTTTCATTAGATTGTGCACCAAAGTTGGGTTATCCTTTGAGAGTTGGAGAACTTGCTGTTGATGCTCGATGTGATCTTCCACTAATTTATCATCCATATTTTCTATTATTTGATCCTTCAAACCATCCAACTTAGCCTCCATTTCTGCTTTTAAACCATCTATTTCATCTTCAATTGCTCTTCTTAAGATTGAAACTTGTTGCACTTGGTACCGTAATTTTGATATCTCATACTGCAACTCTTCCTCTTCATGCGTCATAGTATAGCTTTTTCTTGCTTTTGAGGAGCTCGATATTGAAATTGGATTATCTCTGCGATTGTAGCACTTCAATATTTGAATTTTGGTACCAACATATTCCTCTGAATTATCTTTCAAATGCCACAGGTCTGACCTGATTTGGATTCTCCAAGACAAAGTTGTGTCCAATCTCCCACAATGACCTAATTCTGGACTGGTTCAGTAGAGCGAACTTGTACGAATTGCCACGTGTCACTGTTTCGTCCTTTGTCTCTGAAATTGATAGCCAAGAAAATACAGTCCGTGTACTTGTGACCACTTTTAACAGCACTCAAATCCACTTCCTAGAGAGAGATTTATTAAACTTTTCCCACGATCACCTCTTTGCGATGAAATTCAGGAGCCTGAAAAAGCACTACCTTCCACAGATCATATCTCAAAAAATATTGTGAACCAAGCTCTGAAATTTTTTGAAAAATTTCCTCAGGATTTCAGCTTCACACCATATGAATTTCAGAGTCTGAACCTTCGTAGAAAATTTTTTATAGCGCAAATTCCACGATGACCTGTTTAGGATCCTGAAAAAAATACCTAACTTCCACAGATCATATCTACGAAAATATTGCGAACCAAGCTCTGAAATTTTTAGAAAAAATTCCTCAAGATTTCATCTTCGCACCATACAAATTTCAGATTCTGAACCTTTGTAGAAAAAAAGTTATAGCGCAAATTCCACGATGACCTGTTTGGAGCAGCGGAACCCTAGAATCCAAAGCTCTGATACCAAATGTTGTGTAACCAGCTCCAAAAATAGAAGAAAAGAGATATGAACGCCTTAGAAATAAGCCACTTCGAGGGGGAAACCTCCAATACATTACATAAATGAACAATTCTTGGATGATACAATTTACAAAACCTTTTTTCTATATATAGGAGTCCATGGGGCCATAATGTAATCCTAGTGGGCCACAATGTAATCCTAGCCGACCTAACAATAATAATTTAAGGGCACAATAATAACAAAATGGGGGTTACAAGGGTACAATAATAAAAATAAGGGGGGCTACACTAACATACTAAGGGGCTACACTATTAATATAGGGACTTAACATAAAGCCATATGAGAGGAACAAAGAATTAATCTGCATTTTTGTTGCAGAGATTTTCTTATACAAAATTTTCCTTGAGCTGCTTGTCAATAGTCCTGAAAGGGAAATATTAGCCTTTAACATAGTTCTATAGATAGAGTATGTTAGTGGGCCAGATAGCCTCTAGATCTCACCCTCTTTTGAGAGGTGACATATCCAGTAAATTCCCCTACATTCAATCTCTGGAATAGATCTAGCTGTTGATTGGCAATGTTTTCTAAAAAAGGATTCTCATTTGCTGGATTCACCGGCATTTCCTGATTTGTAACATTACATCTGATGTGTGGAAGATTTCCTTAAAATCCAAGGAGGGACTTTTCGAATGGTTGGCCATGCATTTCGGGTTGACGATGTTGGAAATGCGAGAAGTGATGGAGTATTACTTTCAATTAGAGCATTATGTAATCTTCAATTATTATCAATGTTTGTACAATGATAGCAGCAAACAAGAGGAACACAAATGCACACATTTTTTAAGGTGTAAACCCACTTCGGGGCAAAAACCACCAAAACCTCGACACCCAATGAGCTGCAATACAACTCACCCTAGCGACACCCTACCACCCTATAGAAGAATAAAAAGAAGAATGGACTCCCGTACCAGGGAAAATGGTCCACTTTACAATGATATAGAATGATGTAGAAGAAGAAGATATACTAGACCATAACCCCAACTTTGACACAACCACCTAATGATGATCCTAGACCTCCCAACACTGCCTCTTCAACCCTTGGCAGATAGACACTAATACAATTTTTACAGTAATATATTTACAATGACTTATTACAAAGATACCTTTACAATGATTTTATGCAGTGCTGCCCACTTGAAGACTTCATATGATGATCTTCTTGTTGATGTTATGCACCTTGGTTGCTGCTCTTGACATGCTACCCTCTGTTGCACCTTGCTTTTCTTTTCTGTCGTAGAAAGTCTGGTCCTTTGCAACCCTTGAAAACACATGATCTAGCTTTTTCTTGCCTTCTAGGAGCTCGATATTGAATCTGGTGTAACTCTGTTATTTCATATCCTCAATATCTGATTTTCGGTCCTATAGTAGTCCTCTGATTCATCTTTCCAATGCCATAGGTCTGACCCAATTTGGATTCTTCAACGGAAGGGTTATACCCAATCTCTCACAATGCCCTAATTATGGACTATTTCGAGCGAGTACTTATCACGGCATGTGCTAATGTCAACTGTTCTTCATATGGCTACGAAAGAAAATTAGAAAAAACTAAAGACTATGAAATGTCTGTCACTTTTTTGGAATTCCAATCCAATACTTAGAGAGAAAGTGTTATAACATTTTACGAGTCACTTCTTTGAGATGAATTTCGAAAATTTTCTGAAAACCCTAACTTCCACAGATCATATCTCCAAAAAATTTGTGCACCTTGCTCTGAAGTTTTTATAGCCACTTCCTCAGGATTTCAGCTTCACCTCATAAAAATTTCAGCTTCTGAACTTTCGTAGAAAAAAATTTAGAGCGAAAATTCCATGATGACCTGTTTCAGATGGCCGAATCCCTTGCCTAAGGTGGAAATAAAGATCACAATTTATATAAATGCTTAAGTTGAGAGGGACTACAACAAGTGAACATGGGAGGGATTTTAGGAGCTTAAAAAATATTAATTATTACTTTTCAATGACCCATGCCCCAACCCCATGGGTTTTTAGCCCACTAACTGGGGTTACAAACTTCAAACATGAATATCTCTCAAACTGTGGAGAATTACATGGCATGCCATATATCAATGGAAACATCTCAACAAGTAGAAACCATAAAAATCATTATTGACCGAGAATATATTAATTTGGTAGGTAAAAATTTCCATGCAATATTGGGTTAGCCCCTGGTGTTGCTTGGGTTAACATCAATGACAACCGCTGATCAACAATCTCCCCCTTTGGCATTGATGGCAACACAAGTACTCCCCCTGCAATCATGACACCTATTCCTACAACATTCTCTCCCCCTTTGAAATCAATGGAAAAGGGTAACTCCCCCTGAAACACAACCATCCTACGGACCTGTACACACTTCCACTCCCATTGACACATAACCATCCTGCAGACCTGTACACACTTCCTCTCCCCCTTTATATTCTGAAAAAGGAAAATATAATTAGAACTTGGGAGAATCTCAAGCTTCTGGCGAAGATATTCCAATGTTGGCAAAGATTTAATATGTGATTCTTTTGGTGCTGCTTGGAATCTTGCTACTTGTCCAACTTCTTGCATAACATCTAGTCGAGAGGATGTTACATATAGAAGACTACTAATCATAGAT
This sequence comes from Pinus albicaulis, assembly GCA_034641835.2. Taxonomy (NCBI): domain Eukaryota; kingdom Viridiplantae; phylum Streptophyta; class Pinopsida; order Pinales; family Pinaceae; genus Pinus; species Pinus albicaulis. The sequence continues at coordinate 1,036,725,283 of CM076582.1, read as the reverse complement.
CTGTACAACCTTTGATCCACATCCTTAGATGAGTCGTCTATGCTCAATTTGCAACAGGTTACCATTGGAGTAAGGATGGGTTTGCAATATTCCATTTTAAATTTCTTGAGCATTTCCTTGATGTACTTAGCTTGAAATATAAATATTCCTTTCTCTTGCTGAGATATTTGAAGCCCTAAGAAGTATGTTAGCTCACCAAGTAAAGACATCTCGAAATCACTTTGCGCCTTTGTAGAAAAATTCTTACTTAGTCGATTATCATTGCTACCAATTATTGTATCATCATCTTTAGCTATTAGACATTCTTTAGTTGCTTCATCCAAAACATATATGTCGTTTGGAGCTCGACTTGCTGTAGCCACAATTTCACCATACACACCTTTCCTGATTTCACATTTCGTGGAGTTGAATAGTATTGTGTGTCCTTGATCACACATTTGTCCAACACTGAGCATATTGTGATTCATGTTTTCAACCAATAGAACATTCTTGGCTAGAGCATATTTTCTTGCGAGAGTGATAGTACCTAATCCTATAACATTTGAAGATCCATCATTTCCAAAGGACACGATTCCATCCTTATTCTCTTTCAGAGATATAAATTTATTTATATCTCTAGTCATATGCGTTGAGAAACCACTACCAACATACCACACATATTTGTTCTTTTGAGCCTTGAAAACCAGAGCACAATTATCATTATTCTTCTTCTACGATGTTAGTTCGTTCCGTGGCTTCGAAGATTCTTCTAGAGGATTTTCAAGTCTGTAGTCTTTGGCTATGTGTCCAAAGTTTCGACATTTGTAACATTCAATATTATTTATTAAATGTTCAAATCTATTGATGTTTATTTGAGCCACAGGAGGTTCATATTTGACAGATCTCTTGGAATTGTATTCGTTCCTAGGGTATGTGTGACATTCTACAGCTTTATGACCAAATTTTTTACATGAATAACGGTAGCCATAAAAAATATGTTGGTACCTCAATGGAAATTTTCGTCGAGGAATTGTCTTCCAAGGCTGTTCTTGCGAATCGTGTCCAATGAAGTCTACATGCATGTCAGATCTCATAGGTTCATTGTATTTTGTTGTAGAAGGTCCTGCTTCTTCTTCTTTGTAACCGATGCCAGTTTTATCGTTGATTGTTGATGAGTTCTTCCAATGCCCTTGAGCTGTTGGCATAGTTTTGGATAGTTTTTCCTTTCTTCAATTCCTCACGTAGTGAGACTACTTCAGCTTCTAATTCTTCCCTTTCTTGGTTGCTTTCTTCAAACTTATTTTGAAGTGACTCTTCAATGAATTTGTGTTCTTCAACTTCAATTTTGAGACCTTGAACTTGTTCTTCAAGAGTATTGGAACGGATCTTCTCCGCCTTGAGATATTTTATAAGCTTGATTGTTTCCTCATAAAATTCTTCTATGGTCCATCCTTCTTCTTCATTGTTTGATACCTCTTGTTTATTGTGCTTGGGTCTATTGTGCTTGGCCATAAACAATACTCTCTCATTGGCTTCTTCTTCAAAGTGTGTTGTCTTTATTGGATGATGAGCTATCTTCTTTAGAGAGAAAGTTCCTTTTCGATCCTTGCTTATTGAATTTCTTAAAGCCTTTCTTTCCTTTCGAGTTGCCATTACTTCTGTTTGGACATTTTGCTACAAAATTCCCCAGCTCATTACGGCTGGAACATATCAATGGAAGTTTACCTTTGAATTGTCCCTTACAATTTTTTAGTTTTCTTATGAAGTAAGCATATTCTTCATCTGAAAGACCTTCTTCATCATCTCCTTTTCTTCACACTTACAGGTGCAAGTCTTTTCAATTGAAGGTTGTTTATCCTTATTGGTTATTTTAGATGCAATGAATGCAGTTTCTAGATGCGAGGTACCCTCTTCTTCATCAAGTCTCATTTCATATGCTATGAAAACTCCATGTAATTCCTCTTTGCTGAGTTTGTCCAGATTTGTATTGTATTCTAAGACCGATAACTTTGGGTTGAATCTCCTTGCTAACATTCTAAGAATCTTCCGTATAATAGTCTTCTCATCAACTGGCTCTCCCAATCCTTCCGGAGTATTGGTTATTTCATTAATGTATTGGAAGTATGTAGCAATGTTTCAATCTTATTTCATTATGAGTTGCTCAAATTCTTCTCTATAGATTTGAAGCTTTGCTTCTTTGAGTCACACATATATATTATCAAGCTTGTCCCATAACTTTTTGGCGAGTTTTACAACCCAACACCTTATGATAAGCGGTCACAATAAGTCAACGATAATAATATTCTTTGCTTTTGCATCATTTACCAAATTCTTCTTACCTTGTTCATCCGTAGTTGATGTAAGTCCATTTTGAACAGTGTCCCATACTTCATAACCTTGCGCCAAGAGATAGACCTCCATTCTTCCTTTCCAGAGTGCATAATTATTTTCATTAAATAGAGGTACACCATTCTTGGTATGCTCCATGACCTCCTTCCAACTGTTAAACATTTATTGAAGGAACCAAGCTCCGATACCAATTGTTGGAAATGCGGGAGGTGAATTAGTATTTCCTTTCAATTAGAGAGCATTAGTTAATCTTCAATTATTATCGGTGTTTGTAAAATGATAGCAGCAAACAAGAGGAACACAAATGCACATAGTTTTTAAGGTGGAAACCCTCTCCGAAACAAAAACCACCTAATGCTTTTCTAATAATTCTTTAATATTCAACTCCAATTGAAAATAAAGCTCCAACTTCCTAGAATCTAGAAAAGAATTCTTCTCCAGCTCCCACTAGATGGATGCTCCAATGCTCGAGACCTGAGATTATTCGGTAGTCAAATAAACGAATAGTAGTCAAATCAACGGATGCCCCAACACCCCGGTTTACTCTGACTCACCCTAGCACCCACCACAGCACCCTATAGAAGAATAAGAAAGAATGAACTCTCGTAGCGGGAAAATGATCCACTTTACAATGATATAGAATGATGTAGAAGAAGAAGATATACTAGACCATAAACCCAACTTTGACACAACCACCTAATGATGATCCTAGACCTCCCAACACTGCCTCTTCAATCCTTGGTAGATAGACACTAGTAAAAATTTTACAATAATGTATTTACAATGACTTAGTACAAAGATACCTTTACAATGATTGTATACAGTGCTGCCCACTTGAAGACTTCATATGTTGAACTTATTTCTGCTGTTATGCACCTTGGTTGCTGCTCTTGTCATGCTACCCTTTTCTGCACCTTGATTTTCTTTTCTATCGTAGAAAGTCTGGTCCTTTGCAACCCTTGACGACACATGATCTAGCTTTTTCTTGCCTTCTAGGAGCTAGATATTAAATCTGGTTTATCTCTGTTATTTCAGATCCTCAATATCTGAATTTTGGTCCTGTAGTAGTCCTCTGAGTCATATTTCCAATGCCATAGTTCTAACCCAATTTGGATTCTTCAATAGAGAGTTATACCCAATCTCTCACAATGCCCTAATTATGGACTGTTTCAGCAAAGCACAATTGTATGGCATGCCACGTGTCACTGTTTCTTCATTTGGCTCTGAAATTGATAGAGAGAAAAATATAGACTATGAAATATCTACAAATTTTTACAGAATTTCAATCCGATATTTAGAGAGATATTTATGACGATTTTACCAAGGTCACTTCTTTGAGATGAATTTCAGGAGCCTGCAAAAACCCTGACTTTCACAGATCATATCTCAAAAAATATTGTGCACCTTGATCTAAAATTTTTACAGAAACTTTTTCAGGATTTTGGATTCATCTCCTAAAAATTTCAGCTTCTGGAATTTCGTAGAAAAAAAGTTAGAGTGAAAATTCCATGATGACATGTTTCAGATGGTCGAATCCCTTACCTAAGGAGGAAATGAAGATCACAATTTATATAAATGCTTAAGTTGAGAGGGGCTTCAACAAGTGAACGTGGGAGGGATTTTAGGAGCTTAAAAAATATTAAGTATGACTTTTCAATGACCCATGCCCCAACCCCATGGGGTTTTAGCCCACTAACTGGGGGTACAAACTTCAAACATGAATATCTCTCAAACCATGAAGAATTACATGGCGTGCCATATATCAATGGAAACATCTCGACAAGTAGAAACCATAAAAATAATTAATAACCCAGAATATATTAACTTGTTAGGTCAAAATTCCCATAAAATATTAGGTTAGCCCCTGGTGCTGCTTGGGTTGACATCAATGACAACCACTGATCAACAGACGAATGCCCCCACAAACTTCATGACGCTTATGGACGATATTTTGTGACCCTTCACTAACTCATTTTTGGTGGTGTATTTGGATGACATCTTAGTCTTCATCCAGAAGTTGGAATATCACCTCCACCATATTTGACAGGTCCTCCAAACCCTGCGACAATACAAGTTGTGTGCCAATTTTGAGAAATGCACTTTTGGTATGACCTAGGTTCAATATCTAGGGTATGTCATTGATGATTGGGGTGTGCATGTGGACCTAAACAAGATACAAGTTATTCAGGATTGGCCAGAAACAACCACTCTAATAGAGCTCTGTGGCTTTCTAGGTCTTGCCAAATTCTACTATAGGTTCATGTTGGGGTTCTCTCTTATCACTTGGACTTTGAGTCAAGTCACCACGGGAGGAGCGAAAGAAAAGTTATTTTGGTCCAAATCCCAATAGAAGGCATTTTCTGAGTTGAAACATTGTCTCTACTTTACACCAGCACTCACATTAGGAGACCTGTAGCAATTATTTAAGATCGAGACAGATGCCTCCAACTACATTATTGGTGCAGTTCTTACTCGGCATTGGCATCCAGTGGAATATCACAATGATATAATTTTAGACACAGTCAGAAAGTATCCGCCTATGCCAAAGAGATGTATTCCATTTTACAAGGCTGCCAACAATGGAAACATTAAATTCTAGGGAAGGAAACATTCATCCACACAGACCACCGACCCTTGCATTTCATACAGACACAAGGAAAGTTGCATAAAAATCGCCATCATAAATGGTCCACATACTTGCTACAGTTCCATTTGAACATTAAGTACAAGAAGGGAAACAAAAAAAATGTTTCAGACTATCTCAACCGAATTTTGATCATGACTTTAACCATTGTGCTTGACTCTTGTGGGAATGAGACTTTGGGGTGGCCGCATATTTACAAGAGCAATCCATAATTCGGCAACACATACTATATGCTCCTTAAAGGAAAGAAAGTTACAAATTTTCACCCCTAGGATGCACTGTTATGCCACCTAGGACACATTTATGTTCCTTCAAGCAAGTGTGCCTAGATGATTTGGAAGGCGTACCATAGTCAGGTCACTTGACATTTCAGGGTAGAGAAAATAGTGGCAGTGTTGCAGAAGTATTTTTAATGTCCAAACCTTTGACATTATGTTGGGAAGTACATCAGATCCTATACCGCCTGTGCCATTAACAAACTAGCCATCAAGAAGCAAGGCATATGTACTCCTATGCATGCGCCTAGTCAACCATGGGAATCCATCTCCATGGATTACATGTCAAGCCTTCCTTCTACTAAGCATGGAAACTACTGTTTTTTTTTTGTCATCGACATATTCTCTAAGATGGCCATTCCAGCTGCCTACAAGAAGAGTATCAGAACAAAAGTCACTGTTAACCTCTTCTTTGAATGAGTGTGGGTACACTTTGGGATCCCACATTTGATTATCTCATATCAGGATAGCAAGTTCCTATGTACATTTTGGTCATGTATCTGGTTGATGTTAGATACCGATCTCACTAAGTCCATGTCTTTCCACCCCAAAATGGATGGCCAAAAAAAGGTCATCAACAAGATGATCGTACACATTTTGTGCATGTTCAAGTTAAAGAATCCATGCACATGGGATGAAAATCTCCCCTATGTCCAACATAGTTACAATAGAGCTATCCATATCTCAATTGGCCATAACCACTTTCAAGTGGGGTTGGGGTTCCAACCACTACATCCCATTGATGTGGCCATACCGTTTACAAATACTCAGACAAATTCGGCTCATGTCCAATCTGAAGCTTACAGGGATAAAAAATTCATTGAGCACATTCAGGACATCCTCTAGTAGGTACATGAAATATTGGACAGAGCCAATTCTAAGTAAAATCAGTGACATGAAAAGCATCAAGTGCCGCACAAGTTCCAGGTGGACGACAAAGCTTAACTACACCTATAGAAGAAGTGCCTCATTGAGCACCATCGCAAGCTTTGCCCACTGTGATATGGAAGTACACCATCACCAAGGTTGTAGGGGATAATGCCTTCGATCTCAACATTCCACCGTTCCTTTGCCTGCACCAAGTGTTCAATGTAGACAACCTTTGGCCATATTTCCATGATTAGTGGGCACATATGACATTACAGAACAACTCAAACCAAAAGAATTAAACACAGACTAGATGGAACATGAAAAAATTGATCGGATCATGGAAACACATATCAAGAAAAATCACCAACAACGAATCCAGCAATATTAAGTTGTAAAAGCAAACCAACTCCTTCACCGGGGCAAGTTGTTCACCAGGGGTTAGGTTACAAAAATTTCCTCACCTCATAGAGGCTCTCCATGTAATGGGGACCATTGATTCCTAAGGAGGGAGGACTAATCTAGGTGGGTATTAGTGTCCACCCACCTATTTCACCTATAAACCTAGTCAGTTTCATTATTTTTCTTGTTTACAACAATATTTAATATTTTCAGTATCTTTTTGGGTCCTGAACTTTTGGAGACTTTTTCACCCCCTAAGCAACGTCTTTTTGAGGTTTGCAGTAGATCCAAATCCATAGGAATTGGATTTACGTGGGAATGGGTTTTCCATAAGGCTAGGCATGTTGTAAATCCTATATTACTCAGAGATATATTTACAATGAGGTTTTTACATGCCAAATAAAGATAATATGACCAAGTTATGACCCCAGGAAGTTCCCTACCCAACGGGGCCCACAAAATCTTAGTGTTCCATCTCTCAGGGTTAGGGTTTTGGATGTTTAGGGTCTTCCCTTGCTGTTCAATAATAAAAATCCCTTGACCCTAATTGTAACATATTTCAGAGGTATGTCGCCACCACATCCCTTCTTAGAGATAAGCTACCATCATCCAAGCTAGTTTATTTCCATTCTATGTGTAATCATATTTTAGTTCTTTGATGTTAATGAAATAAAACGTTATTTCTACTGCATATTTGTATTTATGGATAGATCTTTATTCTATTGATTTCGTATTTAATTTTGGATCAATGGTATCATTGTGGTCTACTCTTTCTCTATTTTTCTTTGCATATCCCCAACAAGATCAGGGTATAAGGAATTAGGGCTTAAACTGGCTAAATTGTTGCAAGGCCAAAATCGCAAAGCCCGATGGTATCCCATTGTGGAAGAAAATAAAGATGAGGGATCGGGAGATCCTTTCAAAATATTTCTCGAAAAAAACCTCGAGCGACAAAGGAACGCAATGATGGAAAATTTTTCTCAGATCCTTCGGTTGCTACCCACTTTCGATGCATCTTCCAACAGCTACTCTAGAAGCACCACTCCCTTTAAGGTACAAGTTAAATTTGACATCCCCATATTTGAAGGTAAAATAGATGTAGATGTCATAGATAAATGGTTAAATATGCTAGAAGGATATTTTCGGTTCATGATTTTTCCCACTGAAAATATATTACTTTTGCACTCCTAAAATTCACCCCTCATGTCAAGGAATGGTGGAGAACATATTTTGAGAAAAGGGATGAGAGTGAACCCTCACTATTTTTGGTGGCACAGACTCAAAATTATTTCCAGGATGACATCAATAAGTAGTATTACCTTGTCGGAAGCTATGAGGATAAATACATAAAGTGGACCACACTACAGCAAGGGAGGGACCAAGATTTACCAGAGTTCACAAATATTTTTCATAAACTTCGCACGAAGTTGTGTATCAAGGATTCTCAGTGAAATTTGGTACTCAAGTATTATGACTATGTACACAAGTACGTCCAGCACGAGATGGAGTTCCTAGACATCTCCTCACTTGGAAATGCCTATTGATACGTTGTCAAGATCGAGAAAAAATGTAAATAGAAGAAATAATACTTTGGATCTATGAATCTGAAGCAAGGGAAAGGCCCACTCATGACACAAGTGAGTGTCAGTCCAAGCAGTCACTGGTGGAATGACAAAGGAAAGCAGATTATTGACATGGTGCCTAATGCCACCATTTCACCACCAAGATCCAGAAGGATTAGCCCGAATATCAAGAGGAGGGGGAGAACCTCTTCCACTCATATAAGTGGGTGAAGGGCTCTCCACTATAGTGTAGGTTTTAAACTTGTACAGAAATTATCTGCAAACGAATCTTAAAAACAGAAAATAAACAATAGCAAGAGCATAAAAACATAAAACAGATATAAACAGAGATTTTCCCCTGGATCCCAAATCGGGAGGACCAGCTTGATTTTTCATTATATTCCTTTTAGTGTTACAACACATATATATACATTCCGAAGCATATATAAACCCTAATCCATTAACCCTGGATTAGAACATAACCGTAGTTCCCTTGACCGGATCTACAAAATACAGGGGCCAAAAACCATCATGCCCCAAAACCATGTGCAAACCCATGCACAAAACCATGGGCGGGTCCACTCACCAAAAAATAAGGACCAATTTTTTTTTCTCGAGGCACTGCCACCACCCTTATGACCCCCCTGTTGTGCCCAACGCAACATACATGGGGGGATATCACCCCCCCGCACATGAATAGTCGTGGAAAGAATATAACACATACCCAACATACAATTCATTGTCAACTGTGGGAGCCAAAATAACTTCATTTTAGCAGATTTCATCATGTAGTTGGGCCTACTGACCACAACACACCTGTAGTCATACACCATTGGTTGGATTCACCAAGGAAGAGATCTCTGCATCGACTAGTAGTGTCCCCTTCCCTACAAAATCAAGCCCTACACAAATGAGGTAACATATGATGTTGCTCCTGTTGAGGTTTGTGATGTATTATTAGGCCAACCATACTTGTGGAAGTGACATGTTGTGTATGAGTCTAGGTCTCGCACTGTTATTATTACTTTGGACAATAGTTTATATAGGATACCAAAGGTGGCACGGCCTACCACCATCTCCTATATCATGGCAAATAAATGAAATAATATCATTTCTCATACATGGAAATTTGTTTTCCTTATGATTCAACCTCAGGGAAAGAATATTATTGTGGCCATGGCATCCAGACATGGCTCTTACGCATGGAAACAACAAATGGGCAAGGTATTGGTGGAGTACAGGGACATATTCACTCACCCACATGGGTACCTCTACACTTTCAGGTCAAGCACTCCATCGATCTTACCCTGAGAGTGCTGCAATCGAATGGAATGATCTATCGATGCTCTGCTCTAGAGAAAAATGAAATCAAGAGGCATATTCATGAGTTATTGGAGAAAGGGAACATCATGCCAAGTTCATCACCCTATGGGAGCCGGATCATGTTGTTATAGAAGAAGGATGGGACCTAGAGACTCTGTATTGACAATTGAGCACTAAACAAGATCACTATCCGGAATAGGTATCCCACGAATTGATGAACTTTTGAACTAGCTCAAGGGGGACAAATATTTCAGCAATATTAACTTGAATTATTTTTATCACCAGGTACCAATCAACCCCCAATTTTTGGAATACTTCATTCAAATCTAAGGAGGGGCTTTTCGAATGGTTGGTCATGTCTTTCGGGTTGACAAATGCCCCTGCAAACTTCATGAGGCTGATGGAAGACATCTTGCGACCCTTCACCAACTCATTCATGGTGGTGTATTTGTATGACCTACTAATATTTATCCATATTTTGTTAGAGCATCGCCGCCATATTCGACTGTTTCTCCAAAACCTGCAGCAACACAAGTTCTGTGTCAATTTGGAGAAATGAATTTTTGGTATGACCTAGGTTCAATATTTGGGGTATATAATTGATAAGTGGGGTGTGCATCTGAACCCAGCCAAGATACAAGTCATTCAGGATTGGCCAGCTCCAACTACTCTAACATAGCTTCGTATCTTTCTGGTTCTTGCCAATTTCTACTCCAAGTTCGTGTTGGGGTTCTATCATATCACTTGGCCTTTGAGTCAAATAAATAAGGAAGGTGAGAAATAAAATATATTTTGTTTTGAATTCCAACAAAAGGAATTTTTTGAGTTGAAGCTTCTCTTGTGCTCTCCACTAGTGTTCACATTTCCAGACCTGCAGCAACCATTTGAGATAGACACAGATGCCTCTGACTATGCTATTGGTGCAGTTCTTACTCAACATGGGCATCTAGTGGAATATCACAGTGAGACACTTGTAGAAATAGTCTGAAATTATCCCACCTATGAAAAAGAGATGTATTCCATTGCATAGGCCTTCCAAAAATGGAAGCATTACATTCTAGGGTAGGAAACAGTCATCCACACATACCACCAACCCCTGTAGTTCATAAAGACACAAGGGAAGTTGCAGAACGATCACCATCAGAAATGGTCCACATACCTGCAACAGTTCCATTTGAAAATTAAGTACAATAAGGGAAGAACCAAAAATGTTTCATATTGGATCAGCCGATCACTGGTCATGGAGTTCAACACGGTGTTTGAATCTTGTAGGCACAAGATTTCGTGGTGGCTGCATATTTACAACAGTGATCCAGAATTTGGCAACACATACCAGATGCTCTGGGAAGGAGGGAAATTTGTTAGAAATTTATATATTATAGAGAAATGCAACACATAAAATCTGTGGAAACACAAACACATAAAACATATAAAACAAGAGAGACGCAGATATGCGTGGTTCACCCAATTTGGGCTACGTCCACCCTGAACAGCTAGTCCTTCCTTTCTATTATCCAACAAAATGAAGAGACATAAAAAACAACAGATCTGCTACAATATCCTTTGTTCTCTCTCATAGTATCCCTATCTATTTCTCGCTCTGAGAATACACATAAAATACACAGTTGCAATACAATGCCCTCATAAAAAACGAGGGGTTGCCTTCTAGGGAAAAGAACCCTAAATTAAAAATAACTTCTAACTTCAGATCATCCTCCTAATGAGCGGCCCAGATTGACTAGAAATTACAATACTTTTACAAGGCAATTTTACACTTGTTTTTAGCTTTGGGGGTACTTCCCCTGAAACCCTCCGCCAAGGGGGGGGGTCCATAAAGTCGTAGCTCCCCTCGGGACCCTCCAAGAAGCGTTCAATTATAGGCAGTGTTTCCGCCCCATTAAGAAAAGGGGTCTAATGTTGTGATACAAAATAAAGAAGATAATTAGGCTCCACACCCAACAAACTCCCATTTGGAGACTGATTGTAACAAATCATTTGCTACTTCATTTGATGGAAATTTACTCCAATTTGGACCTGGTTGTTTCTCATCTTCATCATCATACTTGAAGACCAATTGAAACTAATAATAATCTCAATTTCTCCCTGGTTACAACTTTTGTTAACATATCTGCAGGATTCTGGATAGTGTGTATCTTTTCCAGCTTCAACTGTCCATCTTCCAACACTGACTGTATGAAAAGGTACTTGAGTTGTATGTGTTTAGTCCAGGAACAAAATGTTGAGTTCTTTGCAAGATGAATGGAACTTTGGCTGCCACTGTATAACATGTCAATATCATGCTTTTTACCCAATTCATCCATAAACATTTGTAACCAAATTATTTCTTTACTAGCCTCTGTAGCAGCAACATACTCTTCTTCTATTGTTGAAAGTGCAACAACAGTTTGAATTATTGAAACCCAATTGACAGTTGTTCCACCTAAAATAAATACATACCTTGTATTTCTCCTCATGTTATCTCTCTCACCTGCCATATTTGCATCAACATATCCATGTAGAGCAACGTTTGAACCACCAAAGCATAATTCTTGATTTGTGGCACTTCTAAAATATATGAGAATCCATTTCACTGACATCCAATGTTATTTTCATAGATTGTTCATGTTCTTGCTTAAAACTCTCACTGCATGTGAAATATCAGGCCTTGTGCAGACCATTGCATAAATTAAGCTTCCAAATGTTGATGCATATGGAAATTTAGAAATATAATCCATTTCTTCTTGGGTCTTGAGGCACATCTCCTTACTAAGTTTCAAATGGCTAGCAAAAGGTGTACTAACTGGTTTTGCATTCTGCATATCAAATATTTTCAACACCTTTTCTATATACTCATTCCGAGACAATGTTAATTTGTGATTTTCCTATCTCTAGTTATTTTCATACCAAGGATTTGTTTTGCAGCTCCCGAATCCTTCATTGCAAATGAATTTTCCAATTTTATTTTGAGCACATTTATTTCCTGCATGTTAGACCCTGCAAAAAGCATGTCATCTACATACAATAACAATATAATATAGTTTCCATCATTTTTATTTTTTCAGATAAACACAATGATCAAAGTGACATCTAGTATAAACTTGTTCAGACATAAACCTATCAAATTTTAGATACCGCTGTCTTGGAGCATGCTTTAAGCCATACAAGCTCTTCTTTAACCTGCACACTAATATTTCCTTCCCTTTGACCCCATATCCTTGTGGTTGTTTCATATAGATCTCTTCCTCCAAATATCCATGGACAAATGTTGTCTTTACATCTAATTGTTAAAGATGCAAATCTTTCGCTGGTACAAAACCTAAAATAGTTATAATAGAAGTAATCTTAACAATAGGAGAAAATATTTCATCAAAATCAATACCTTTCTTCTGTGCAAACCCCTTCACCACAAGTCTAGCTTCTTTTCCTCCATATTCTTCCTTCAGCCTATAAACCCATTTATTCTGCAATGTTGTTTTACCTATAGGCAACTTGGGTAAGTCCCAAGTCTAGTTATCTATTAAGGATTCCATCTCTTCTTTCATGGCTAGCTCCCACTTCTTCCTAGTTTCGACCTGCATTGCTTCTTCATAACATTCGGGTTCACCATAATCAGTCAACAATAAATAAGATAATGAAGGAGAGTATCGTTCATGGGGTCTACTTATCCTGGTAGATCTTCTGACACCACTTTCCAGTGTTTGAGGTGACTGTTGCTGTTGTGGCGGTTTTTGTTGTTGTGTTTGTTGATTATTATTATTTTCAGGCACCTTTACTTTTTCTGTGATCTCGTCAAGAACTATGTATTCTTTTTTCTTTTTCCTGTTTCTTTTCTTGCAACTAATTCTTATACAAGAAATTTTCATTGAATATTACATCTCTGCTCCTAATGATTTTGCGATTTTCATAATCATATAAGCGATAATCAAAATCATTAACACCATATCTAATAAAGGTACATTTCTTTGATTTTGCCTCAATATTTGTTCTATTTTCTTTATTAATATGGACAAAGGCCTCACAACCAAAAGGCTTTAAAAAAGAGTATTTTACCTATCCATGCATCCTCTGGAATACCACCATCCAAGTAACTTGAAGGCCCTGTGTTTATTAGATAAACATCAGTATCTATAACATCTACCCAAAATTGTAAAGGCAATCCTGCATGCAATCTCATGAACCTTGTATGCTCCATGATTCTTCTATTCATCCTTTCTGACACACCATTTTCTTGTGGTGTTCTTGGAATTGTCTTCTCTTTGTGAATTCCATGCTATGAACAGTACCTATCAAATCCTTTGTTGCAATATTCACCTCCAGTGTCTAATATCAGACACTTCAACTTCTTTCCTATCTCAATCTCAACCAAAGATTTCCATTTATTGAAAGTATCAAATACATCAGATTTATTCTGAATGCAATAAATCCAATTTTTTCTAGTTACTTCATTAATAAAAGTAACATAATAACAACATCCATCAAGAGATGATACCTGAGCAAGTCCCCATACATTTGGATGCACAAGCTCTAATTTTTCGCTCTTATTTTCTTTCCCAAATATAAGAAATCTGGCTTTCTTCTATTTTCCATAAAACAATTCTCACAGAAATCCAAATCAATATTCTTCAATGTAATATTTCCAAATGGGGAAAATCAGTAATACATGCATTAAAAACACATTATTCAGAATTTTATGCATTAACAAATGAATGAAACCCATGGATACATTAGATATAACATTATAACAACCAAATTTGAAAGGAAATCAGAAAAAATCATTATAGCTTAGTTAAACAGGCCTCCCATGCTCAAAATAGCCCAAAAACACTGAAACCCCAAGACTACTGCAACACAAAAATTACTTCAAAAAGTGACAGCATAGTTTATTGAGGGTTATAGTCATAAATATGAGAGACAAAATAAATCTGCTTATATATTAATCAATGAGGCCCAAAAACAAAGATCTAGCATCTTTTACAGAAATCCAAGATGACCTGGCAAGGGTTTCTTGATAAACATGAAATAAAAGAAGCATATGCTGCAGATATATGCACATTGTATGGCTGAATCTCTGCATAAAAATGGCCGATCATGCAAATAAATGGTTGTAGCTCCTCCTACTATCTTTTCAGGAAAAAGGTTGATCCTCCTTCAGGGAAACTAGCTCAAAATACAAGGGATTAAACCCTTCCACTACAACACCTTAATAAATAACGCAATTTCTGCAAGGGAATACATTTTTTTTGAAGGTGACTGCTTGGCCAAGTGTCACATAGTGAAAATTAAGTTCAGAAAACTCCACTCAGATTTCTTAAACAAGATATCCAAGGAAGAGTGGGGAATTCTCGCCTGAGAAAACCCTTGCACTAAACAGTGCAACAAACTTAGCTAAACAGTTGAAGCATGCAATAAGTCTAAATATACCCAACCATAAATTTATATCTTCAATCATGCCCCATATGGATGCCATTCCTTCCATTATATAGATGATGAAATTCCTCACTATGGGTCCCACCCAGTTATGAGGTTACTTCGATGCAAAGGCTCCTCCTCCAAAATTACGTTGTCTCCATGAGTCCCAGTCTTCTATTTATAGTGCTATTTTATTTGGTCAACCTTGACTTGATCTTCATGCATTGTCTCCTTTCACACCCAAGGTGTCTTTATTATGACTAGCTAAACTGATTTACATTCACATTGAGCTGTCTTTATTGATGATCCACTCATCCCATATTAATGTTGTTGAATTGGTTGTCCACATATTTTAGACTTTGTTCACACATGAAGATGCTTGATCTGGTTATTAACAGGATCCCTTTTCAAATTAAGAGGGATTTTATGCCTACTTAATATACTTATGGGCCTCCTTACCCATTTATTCATGTAACTAGATGTTTAGAGAAAAAATAATATTCCGATTAGTTGCATGCTAATTTAGGAATATTATAGTCTTCCCCTCCCAAATGTTTCTTGTCCTCAAGAAATTGCAAGGGTGCTGAAAAATCTTCCTTCCTCCTCTTGTGGCCTCCACATCCCATAGTCTCCACCATTGCTTTAGATATTCTACAACAAATATGTCTCTCAATGATAACTCCCAAATGTGTAAGTGGGCCTTTGGTGGATAAACCAAATGGCTCTCATCATGAAAGAATGGAAGGTCTATATGGAAACCTTCTTGTTGTTTAATGGCCTCATCAAGGTAAAAGTGATGACATTCATGGGGGACTTCATTCCCAATGAAAGACTCCTAGCTCCATGCTATCATCCAAATGGAATTAATCACCTCCCAGCTTGGTAATTTATAGAAAAGCTCCTCCCAAATCCTCATGAGAGGCATGTCCCAAGTGCTCCAAACAATCATATGGCCTACCTTATAAGGAGACAAGTGATCTACTATAGTGGCCATATCATCTCCCATGCTCCCCTTGAAGCATGTAGTGAAAAAAGTGTGGGAAATTTCTTCCCTCAAGAACACATCCAACCAATATGTCTTCCTTCCAACCATGTTCCCAACAAATATAAGAACATTTTCCACATATGGAATCATAATTAGAGTCATGATAGCTGCCATATGTAGTAAAGGGGAATGAAAATGGTCCCTCATGTGCAACCAGCGCAATTTTGCTCCTAAATGCCATAGAGTATGATATAACAAGTGTGCTTTCCACCACTTGTTTGTTGCCCCATTCTTTTTACATGTTTGGAGAAGGTGTATGATGGTTGGCGTTAATGAATAACACCATGAAAAGTACATCATCTCCCCAAAATATCCTAGGGAATGGTCAACATCATTATTGCTCATGGCCCCAAGTAAACCATGAGGCAAATAAAAAAGAGTGCTCCCTCTTGGAGCAATTCCCTGCACATGTGTGTTAAGAAGATGAAAGTATATAGTAAATACAACATGATGTTAAGAAATACAATCTTTACCATACACTTGGTTTGAATCAGTGAGGTAGCTCATGGATGAGTTCCCTCTCACACCTAATGAATAAGGAGGTGGTAATAATAACTCTTCCCAAGAGCTATGTCCCTCCTCAACCTGCAAACAATCTATGCACTTCCTCATGTGATAGTGCATCTCCTCTTTGAATTTTTCCCATATGAATCCCTCCAAGATAGTACAGTGTGCTCTAATGAAACCATTGGGTTTAGAAAGCAAGATCTCATAGGCTACATTAAGTAGTTCATCCTTAAGCTTGGAGTCTCTATTCAAATAGATATGATCATGAGAATAAATGACTCCCTCCACTACTTTATACCTCGTATCCATCACTTTCCCATCAAGAACCTTACATGTGAAGAGGTTCTTGGAATATTCCACCGATATTTGGGACTTCCAATATGGATCTAGGCTTCCCAACAATTAACCACTGTAGAAATATGAAATGTAGCTCCTTTCATAACATGGCTCTCCTCTTTGACATGCTTGATGCCAAAATCACATGTTGGAGTACTGTTAGATTTATTTTGTTGCCTCTTTTGCAGCTGATCTTGCTCAAGACAATATTGAAGTAGATGGAGGTCAACCTCCCCTTGAAAAAAATTTCATTCTAAAACTTCCTTAATTTGGCCCATGCATGCAAGAGTGTTGATATCCTCTTGTCATATTCATAAATATTTCTTGTGTGTGGCCATATCATTGGATGGTCAAAAAATATGGAGTGGCCCTTTGATATCATGCTCATGTCATCATAGATTTCTGAACTCTCCTTTTCTAGCGCAAATAGCTGAGTGGGAGATAGCAATGTCCATTTCAAAAAATTTCTTACCTCTCCGTTGAACCCATCAAAGATCCTCTGCGCTGTGCTAGCTTCTCCCAAGGCTCCTTCCTTAGCCAAATATGTCAATAATGCTCCAAGTTGAGATAACACTTTATTCTTCTTCCAATCAGGGGGTCTCCCTGGTGGAATGCCTCCATGGAAAGATACATCAAGGCATAGAGTAGGATGTACATGTGTGTGTGGACTAATTTGTCCTTGCCTTCATTACACAAGTCCTCCTGCCTCCTTTGTGCATCAATCTTATGAAATAGAGAGGGGTGTGTGTTCCTTATCATATGATGCTTATCCTCCCCTTTATCTCCTTCTATCTTCAAGATCTCACCATTTGACAATGATGGCACCTGCTACTCATGGACTGTGCCATGATCTCTATATGTGAGATTCTTTGGAACTCCTTGCAAGAGTGCAAGAATTTCTTCCTTTGGACCCAATGCCCCATCTTCCTCTTCATGAGGCACTGGATGTGCTCTTGATATGATAGTGTTGTTACCTCTAGCCTTCTCTTCCTCCTCATCAATATGTGAGAATGTCTAATAAACAATGAGAAACATTAGATCTTGGTCTTCCCTTGAAAGAGAAACCTCCATGTGTTTTTCTTGAGAAGAAATCTCTTCATGCAATGGAGACTTTGCCCTTGGCAAGGTATACGAGTTTTCATCCCCCTCAATGGTTTTCTAAAATGGAGTTGGGTTGATAGATCCTTCCAACCCATGGACTATTTTTTGTGACTATAGTGATGCATTCAATTAATTTCACACACATTGGAGATGCCAATGAGTATTGCGCAGTCAAGGCAAGGCCAATTCAAATTCATTCAGGGGTCTTCTTTAGTAGGGATTGTGTAGTGGAGGCAAGCTGCTAGGAGACAAAAAATTGGTGCATAGATATGCAAATTTCTACATGATAGTGTGTAATGATTATTGATTGTAATGATAGCTTGATGTACTAATATTTATGGGATTGTTACATGATCCATTGATATACATAATATATGATAGTTGGGGTTTTTAGTTTTAAGCTTTCCCAGTAAAACATTCTTGTTAAGTGCGATTGATTTGCTCATATGTGTTTTGAAATTGGCGATTTAATTTCTGCAAAGAATTAAGTGGAAGGATTCTGTATTTAACATAAGATTAATTTGTTAGATTAGAAGATTCCAGTAATATACATGCATATTATATAATTTCTACAAGTCTAAGGACCAATCATTCTTGTGCCATATGTGGGGAGTATGGTCATTACACCCACTATTGTCCCGAGCTCCTTGAGTTGAAGAGACTTCAGGGAAATAGGGGACAAGGGGGGAAAAATGAACATCTTGCAGTCATGCAACAAACTTCGCCCCCATCAAGGAGTGGTTAATACTCAAAAACATCAACCACCCCAGCAATTTTTTTTTGGAGGGAATGCTAAAACAAATCGTGACATATTCATGGTAGGAGAAGACTTGTTCTTGCAAATGTGAAACAGAAATTGTGAAGCACCCCTGATACCAAACCAGAAGGCTCAATCACGAGCACACCAATAGCACTATCAACCATATATAGAGTACCTATTGAGCCAATTCCAAAAATGATAAAAGGACCCATGAGGCGCGCATGACATAATTCAAAAACTACTCACAACTACAACATAGTGGATGACTTGGCTTAGTCTCCCTCATTTATGTTAGCATTAGAAGTCCTGCAAAATTTCCTAGCCCAACGAAAAGCCTTAATTTCCACATTATGCACAATTGACCCCTCTGATTCCCGCTTAATGGTCTTGGACCTAGAGAAAGAAAGGCCTTGTCTTCCTTCTCTAGTTGCTTTTCAAATCCCGATTTTGATCCGGAATATCACCATTCATCATTGCATCATGGATGAAGGAGCATCCACATTTATCATGTAAAAAATATTTTGGCAGAAGTTAGGATCACCAGAGCTCAAATCATTTGAAATCATGCTTAGAGCATATGACAAGCGCCCTTCCACACAGGAAGGTATTTTTCAAGACATACCTATACATCTTGCTGGCAAGACTATGCTCATTGAAATTGAAATCTTGTATGCACAACTGGACTATAACATCCTTCTTTGACGGAATTACAAGTACACAATAACCATATTATAATCCCATGTATTCATCGTAATGATGTTTCGCCATGACGGAAAAGTTGTTACTATAGACCAACTCACGTATTATGATAAGAAACCTGTAACCGAACTTGATGGCGTACTACCATTGGTAGATTCGTACACAGAGGTGTTCACCAAATACACATAGTTTTCTTTCGGTCAATTCAAACTAGCCACTCTCCTTGAAATGTATTTGGGAGAACCTCCTATATTACTAGTGTTGGGGCTCCCATGTTTTGGCAGATTTGGAAATACCAAAAGATGAGACAACATCAAACCACTTGGGGCCCTAGGATCTAGCCCTCCTGGACCCGGAGAGGGATCTCTCCAAATAGATCAAAGAATGATATGTCTTTGAAGCTCGAAATGAGATATTAGGCTAGGTATGAAACACAAAGGGGGTTTTAAAATGATTTGGTTGAAGGGTTGTTGGATTGGTCATGAGATCATAGACTGAGAAATAAATGGAAGGAAAGGAGCAGAGCAACATCATGTTTCAGCAAAGAGGATAGGCCAAGACAGTGCCATCCATTGGGCTATGGAGTCATGAAAGGAAATTACTTGCATCCACTAGCCAAGGCTTTCAAAGGGCAAGTCATCTACACTAAAGGATCTTTTAGGAGATGGTGGAATGGAACATTAAGGAGAGAAAGTGGAGGAAGGAGAGGCACCCAATTTCTGTCTATAGATCAGGTCAGAGGTCATATAACTCCAGACCTGCTTGGAAATACTCAAAGGCAGCTCTCAAAGGTGGACAAAGGGGTAGCTTATAGATCAGACCAGAGGTCATTTAACTCCAGGTCTGCTTTAGCAACTCCAGAGGAAAAATAGAGATAAGTTAAACAGAAGGGATCTTAGAAAGGCCAGCTGGTCGCGCAAGGATCCTAGTGGACAGGGCTAACACTCATCCCCAGTGTTCCCAAACCTTCCAGCTTAAACTCAGCAAGAACATCTAAGAACCGATTCGACCAATTCATACATCAGAGAGTAGGCAATAACATCCACTACACTGGTTAAATCAACTGAAATCAACTCTTAGATAGCACATAAGACAGAAAACATTAAAGGTAGAGAGAGCAGGAAACATAGGGCACCTAACAAGGGTGAATCCTATATTATACTTCTGTTGCCTACCAGAAGAACATGAAACAGTATGAAAATGAAATAAACAGAGTTAGGAAAAACATCACCAATAGAAATAGACCAGGATCCTATGAAATGTGCTTTGATTAATCGATGCAAAACCAGTCATGTACAATAAGCTCAATGGCTGTTACAGTCCAAACTTTCTCCTCCCAGCCTATTACATACAACTACTCTGCGACTGCCTCCCAAGACTGTTCTAACAGTCGGAATGAATCCCTCTAACAGCAGATGCCCAACAACTGAAAAACAACCTTTTACAATACGTTCCCGGGGGTTCTTATAGGAGAAGAGGAAGAAACAGAAGTAGGTGAACAATTAAATGAGTCTCATTAATACAGAATGGTGGAGGAAGCCGAGCCCATTCTGCTTAATGTCTATATGCAGCGCTGTGTGTATTCTGTAGATCGGTTTGGAGACGTTTGTCAGGTCGATATTGATCTCTGATATGTTCTTTAAGTCCTTATGGCGGTCTGGAACTCTGCGTTGCCATCTTGGAATAAATGAACTGGATGAAAGTCTGCAAGGCCGCTCCATACCTCATACCTGCCGCCTGACTGTCTTAAATGAGCTTTATTCCGTGTAATTAATCATTTCAAGGCTCAAGGAGGCATGGATATTTCTTGTAGGAAGGTGTATGTTTGGAGAAGAGTACCCTGCTGATATTAAACACAGATAAGACTTTAACAATGTGCTTGGATCTTCAAACTACGCCTTTCCCTTTGAATGCAGGATTATAATTGTTAATATTCAATTAACCGGCTTGAATCCCTCAAATTCATCTCTGCTGTTTCGTTTGGCCGCTGAACTGGCCTCTCTGTGCTATCTGCTCAATAAAATAAGCCAGTCGTGAACCGAGGCAGTGGTAGTGGAGAAATGTTGCGGAGGCCGGAGGAATGGCGGTGGAGCAGTTGATGGCAATGAAAATAATGGAGAGCGGCGGAAGAAGTGGTTGATAGTGTAAAAACCCAAAGATTAAACGTTTGGGCGAATAACACAGGGAAATAGAGAAAAACACTGAAGTGGAGCCACGGAGGTGGGACTCGGGCTAAATCACAATCGCAAATCGCAATCGGGAGACGGAAGTGGAGTGGAATGATAAGCATGGGATTTGCGATGCGATGGGAAATTCCTATGCAAATTCAATATATGACCAATTTCCCGTTTACAAAGGAAAGACCCTTTATTTATATGAAAAGGCGGAAGAGTAGTACGGTGGGCCCGGGGGTCAAATCGCAAATCGCAAATCGCAAGATGGAATGGAGCGGAAAGATTATCGCAGCGCAGAGTAAAGAACTGCGATTGCGATATTGCGATTGGGCGGAGTTGCGATGGAGGGCAGTGCGATGGACAGAAAGTGCGACGGTGCTATATGCGATCGGGGTGATGTGAGACATGCGATCAGGGCGATGTGCGACAGGCTATTGCATCGCAAATATTTGTGATGGATCTATGAACACAACCCGCAAAAAATGCGATCCGCGATTTGCGATGGGTGCCTTAAGGAGCAGCGCTTAGTCGCAATGCTCGGTTACGTGGGGACGGGGCTGGCGGAAAGGGGCTAAGCCTTAGTATAAGGTCGGAAGTGGGTTTGGCCCATTCCAATGTGATTTAAAGGTTAGAAAGGGGAACGATAGAGGGATAAGGGTAAATTAGCCCAAAGGAGGGATATGGGTGGAATTCAAAGGGGGTTTTGGGGGAATTTGAAGGGTAATGAAGGGAAATAGAAGGGGAGACAAGGGGAATAAAAGTAGGAGCTAAGAGGGGGTGAAATAAGAGGAGAAAGGGGCCATTAGGAATTTCTTCACAAACAGAGGGGCTTTATAATGGGAATCAGCAGAGGGGAATTTATCAAAGGATAAAAGACACATGGAGGCTTCAAGGAGACTGTGTTTTCAGAGGAAATGCATTCCTTGAAGGCTCAAAAACAATTTAGCCCCTGTTTTCTTGCCAAAAATTTATAGGGGGGGCTAACAGTGGCTCCACATGGGGATGGCTTCTTCTTGAAGGAGTCAAGAATTTAGAAAATGATCTCTTGGTGTAGGCCAGGTGCCCGCTGCTTGAACCATCCATTTCTTTCTTTGATCAGCTACCACAAGCTATGAAGACAACATATCAGTAGTAAAATTCTCCCAAACAACTACCTACCCACACTATAGTCCTAAAATTTTTCTTTCGGGTGCATTTGGGCTTGCAGACCCTTTACATCATTTTATTTGCAAAAACAAAAAAACAAACCTATTCTACTTCTACCCTTATCACTCCATGAGACCAGATTAGACTGTTGGTCTCACATGTTTCTCTACTTAATCTAATATCTGCTAGGATTAAACTGTCTAGCAGATTTCTTCTCTAAATTCTAAGACAAAATTAAAATAACTAACTACATGCTCACAGACTAAGCTTTATTGAGCTTTTCCTACCTACCCTACTCTAACTGGGAATCTCTGATGTTATAGGTGATACAATAATGCCATTGCAGCCAGTCAAGTAGTAATAAAAAATGATATGAGCACTGGATGCCTGTCAGAGATAACCACAGGGTGCTCTGCCTATGGTCCTTCAAAATTGTGGTCACCATCAGTAGTGACCCTTCCTGATGAAACTGGCCCGTGCTAAGGATCAATGCTGGAGTATTTGAGTGCATCAGGGCCTCCAAGTATTCTACCACAGGATCAATGAGCATATGTTGTGCACTTTCTTCACTTAGGCCTTCCATGATTGGTAGGCTGCCTGCGTCCTGGGCAGCTTCGGTTATTGCATCTTCCACTGTGTCTTCAGTGTGGCTCTTGGGAGCCGGATCATCTTCTTCTTGCACATCGAACAACAGCAGAATCTCTTCATTTTTAGGGGGCAGGAGACTTTCCAAAAATGCTCCGGGGTCTTTGAACTCGTATGATTTCTCTTGTGATTTCAAAAGTTTGAGCTCAACTTCATACCTCTCTGCCAGCACTTCTAAAAAAAATTTCTTCAACTTAGGTTGATCATTGAATCTTGAGCTGGAATGGAAAACTTTTGGAAGGTCTTCACTTCTGAGTTGAGCCAGTATATCTGATATTCCACAACGAAACTCTTCAAGGGGGCTCAACTCAGAGTCTTCCATTTGGTAGGGATGATGTTGTACTGCGACTGGTCTCCCAGTGGAGTCTTATGTGAAACCATGGATAATCAGTGGCCTGCTGATCACCAGTGGAGTCTTTTAATTATTCAGGAATTGTGGAGTCACCAAGTGGATGATTTACAACTTACTGTCCACCACAGTGGTTTACCAAATCAAAGCTGACTGATCTATCCACAGCAGAGTCGCCATTATGTTGGGGTTCCCATGTTTTGGCAGATTTGGCAATACCAAAAGATGAGACAACATCAAACCACTTGGGGCCCTAGGATCTAGCCCTCCTGGACCCGGAGAGGGATCTCTCTAAATAGATCAAAGAATGATATGTCTTTGAAGCTTGAAATGAGATATTAGGCTAGGTATGAAGCACAAAGGGGGTTTTAAAATGATTTGGTTGAAGGGTTGCTGGATTGGTCATGAGATCTTAGATTGAGAAAGAAATGGAAGGAAAGGAGCAGAGCAGCAGGATGTTTCAACAAAGAGGATAGGCCAAGACAGTGCCATCCATTGGGCTATGGAGTCATGAAAGGAAATTACTTGCATCCACTAGCCAAGGCTTTCAAAGGGCAAGTCATCTACACTAAAGGATCTTTTAGGCAGATGGTGGAATGGAACATTAAGGAGAGAAAATGGAGGAAGGAGAGGCACCCAATTTCTTTCTATAGATCAGGTCAGAGGTCATCTAACTCCAGACCTTCTTGGAAATACTCAAAGGCAGCTCTCAAAGGTGGACAAAGGGGTAGCTTATAGATCAGACCAGAGGTCATTTTACTCCAGGTCTGCTTTAGCAACTCCAGAGGAAAAATAGAGATAAGTTAAACAGAAGGGATCTTAGAAAGGCCAGCTGGTCGCGCAAGGATCCTAGTGGACAAGGCTAACACTCATCCCCAGTGTTCCAAAACCTTCCAGCTTAAACCCAGCAAGAACATCTAAGAACCGATTCAACCAATTCATACATCAGAGAGTAGGCAATAACATCCACTACACTGGTTAAATCAACTGAAATCAACTCTTAGATAGCACATAAGACAGAAAACATTAAAGGTAGGGAGAGCAGGAAACATAGGGCACCTAACAAGGGTGAATCCTATATTATACTTCCGTTTCCTACCAGAAGAACATGAAACAGTATGAAAATGAAATAAACAGAGTTAGGAAAAACATCACCAATAGCAATAGACCAGGATCCTATGAAATGTGATTTGATTAATCGATGCAAAACCAGTCATGTATAATAAGCTCAATGGCTGTTACAGTCCAGAATTTCTCCTCCCAGCCTATTACATACAACTACTCTGCTACTGCCTCCCAAGACTGTTCTAACAGTTGGAATGAATCCCTCTAACAGCAGATGCCCAACAACTGAACAACAACCTTTTACAATATGTTCCCGGGGGTTCTTATAGGAGAAGAGGAAGAAACAGAAGTAGGTGAACAATTAAATGAGTCTCATTAATACAGAATGGTGGAGGAAGCCGAGCCCATTCTGCTTAATGGCTATATGCAGTGCTGTGTGTATTATGTAGATCGGTTTGGAGACGTTTTTCAGGTCGATATTGATATCTGATATGTTCTTTAAGTCCTTACGGCGGTCTAGAACTCTGCGTTGCCATCCTGGAATAAATGAACTGGATGAAAGTCTGCAAGGCCGCTCCATACCTCATACCTACCGCCTGACTGTCTTAAATGAGCTTTAGTCAGTGTAATTAATCGTTTCAGGGCTCGAGGAGGCATGGATATTTCTTGTAGGAAGGTGTACATTTGGAGAAGAGTACCCTGCTGATATTAAACACAGATAAGACTTTAACAATGTGCTTGGATCTTCAAACCGCGCCTTTCCCTTTGAATGCAGGATTATAATTGTTAATCTTCAATTAACCAGCTTGAATCCCTCAAATCCGTCTCTGCTGTTTCGTTTGGTCACTGAACTGGCCTCTCTGTGCTATCTGCTCAATAAAATAAACCAGTCGTGAACCGGGGCAGTGGTAGTGGAGAAATGTTGCGGAGGCCGGAGGAATGGCAGTGGAGCAGTTGAGGGAAATGAAAATAATGGAGAGCGGCAGAAGAAGTGGTTGATAGTGTAAAAACCCAAAGATTAAAAATTTGGGCGAATAACACAGGGAAACGGAGAAAAACACTGAAGTGGAGCCACAGAGGTGGGACCCGGGCTAAATCGCAATCGCAAATTGCAATTGGGAGACGGAAGTGGAGTGGAATGATAAGCATGGGATTTGTGATGCGATGGGAAATTCCTTTGCAAATTCAATATATGAACAATTTCCCGTTTACAAAGGAAAGACCCTTTATTTATATGAAAAGGCGGAAGATTAGTACGGTGGGCCGGAGGGTCAAATCGCAAATCGCAAGATGGAATGGAGCAAAAAGATTATCGCAGTGCGGAGCAAAGAACTACGATTGCGATATTGCGATCGGGCGGAGTTGCGATGGAGGGCAGTGCGATGGGCAGAAAGTGCGACGGTGCTATATGCGATCGGGGCGTTGTGCGACATGCAATCGGGGCGATGTGCGACAGGCGATCGCATCGCAAATATTTGCGACGCGATCAGATCGCATCGCAAATATTTGTGACGCGATCAGATCGCATCTAAAATATTTGCGATGGATCTAACGAACACAACCTGCAAAAAATGCGATCCGCGATTTGCGATGGGCGCCTTAAGGAGCAGTGCTCAGTTGCAGCGCTCGGTTACGTGGGGACGGGGCTGGCGGAAAGGGGCTAAGCCTTAGTATAAGGTCGGAAGTGGGTTTGGTCCATTCCAATGTGATTTAAAGGTTAGGAAGGGGAACAATAAAGGGATAAGGGTAAATTAGCCCAAAGGAGGGATATGGGTGGAATTCAAAGGGGGTTTTGTGGGAATTTGAAGGGTAATGAAGGGAAATAGAAGGGGGGACAAGGGGAATAAAAATAGGAGCTAAGAGGGGGTGAAATAAGAGGAGAAAGGGGCCATTAGGCATTTCTTCACAATCAGAGGGGCTTTATAATGGGAATCAGTAGAGGGGAATTTATCAAAGGATAAAAGACACATGGAGGCTTCAAGGAGACTTTGTTTTCAGAGGAAATGCATTCCTTGAAGGCTCAAAAACAATTTAGCCCCTGTTTGCTTGCCAAAAATTTATAGGGGGGGCTAACAACTAGGAGAAGCTCCATCACTTAGAGGAGCTCCGGTGTTCATGATGAGTTCATCAAACGCCAAACTGAGTCAGGAAAAAGATACTAATACCATAGATATTGTCACCACCGACTCATCATTTCTACCATATGCCATCACTAGAACCCCTTTCTTGCATCCCCCGCCTGGTTATATATTGCACTAGGTCATGAAAACCCTTACATTACCAAACTTGGCTCTTGTGATGTTGGTCTGGAATTTGGCCCCACTAGCTATGGCAAGAAAATCAGGTATTACCTCTATAAGTATCATCCCTATCACCTCTACGGAGGGCATCATAACACAAGAAAAACCCATAGTGACACTAGCTGTCGCCACAAAAAATGGAAGAAGAAAAAGGAAGAAGCCTTGGACACTCCCAAAGTCCCTAGGACATCTCCACCTTGTGCACTATGAAATGATGTTGGCCATCTTACCAACATTTTCCTAGAGTCAGATGAGTTAAAATATCTTCTACGTGTCGAAATAATGACTACGACCCCAACAACAAGGAAACGAGAAAAGGTCACAAACAACCAAGTTAAGGCATTACACAAAAACCATGCATGTGCCATATGTGAGTAGTACGAGAATTATGCTCATCATTGCTCAGAAATCCCTCGATATAGGGATGTGTTACACACATTAGCGCAAAAAAATTCCTAGTATCCATCCATAACACCAATCGAGATAGGGGAGGACAGATCCAAAACCATCTTATGCATACGAGAAGAACTAACAACATGCTCGTAGCCAACAAACCCAACTACGTAGACACCAAGAAGGAAAACTGAGGCTTCATGTCCCGGTCTGCGCATTGTGCATCGAACCTGATCATTTAATTGCTCAATGCCCTAAATTAGTCTAGAAATAGATGAAATATGTTCCAGATCTGTAGAATTAATCATCATGTGCATTGTTGTCCTCACATCCATTTATTCTTCTCTATGTTAAATTTCATGTGTCGATTAATCGCTGAAAAATTATGACTTAGCCAATTCACACTCAGAATCTTCAGACACTACCACAATTCAAGGGAATGAAGAATCTAGGACCATTTTGTGTGTGTCCAAAGAGAGAAATCCAATGGAAATCCCATCGCCCTTCGTTCACCATCATAAGCGTAGATATGGGAGGAGGGCCAAACGCCCCAACAAGGCATGGTCTAAACCTCACCTCCCATGTTGCCTATGTGATAAACCCAACCACCTAGTCAACCAATGTCGGTAACTAACCAGGTTCACTGAAATTTTCTGCATAGTTACCCCTGTACGACCCATCTACCATGAAAAATACAAAATTGAAAAGGATTAAGTTCTAGCTCCTACCTGATAGTCTATGTGCTTCTCAAGTGCTATGGTTGATCGCAATGGAAATAAATGCTCCAATCATATCTTCTGACCTCTCAAGCTCAATGACACAAATGAATTGAAATTGGGCCCCATTTTGGGGAGTTCATAAGCAGAGCCCAGGAAATTCAATCTCAAAACTGCGAGAGAAACAACAATCAATACTTCATCATCTTCAACCTAGAACTCTGCATTCCAATTTCCAAAAAAATAATTTTATAGCCCATCACTCACCTCAAGAGTTCATCTCATGTACACCCTCTTTTTTTTTTTTAATTCATATAATTATAAAGTGTTTATATGTTTTGAAAAAGATACGTTTACTTGGGGTATTTTCCATAGATATTGCATGTACACTAGAATGGAAACATTTTTGCCAAACTCCAAATTCAGTAAAAGTACAAGAGAAGATATCATCCCATTCTTAGCATGATATGATTCCCTTATAAGGACTTGCATATCCTAACATCATTTCTCCAAAAATACACCATAAGGTTCATTCACTCAACCATATTTATCATCACCTCACCTTGCACATGCTAAAGACCCTCTTCAGTCGATAGAGCCTCACCTCCCAAGGATTCCATCATATTCGTAGACCACCACTCACTATCAGGATCCATAACCACATACTCTGGCCCATGAACAATATCATTTTTATATATTTATTATCAACCTCATTCTGTTTTACTCATCGCATATCAAAACCCCACTCCCGAGCCACCACCAATTTTCTTTGAATGGATTAGCAAAAATGAATTACCACGTTTCACATTTGGCATATCACACCCCCACAAATATAGCCCATCTATGTCGTTTAATCCACTTTATCACCCACCAATGGGGCCCCAACCCTCAACAAAAATTATCCTCACATCATCATGCACGATCACATATGTTAATGGGGCACTTTTCTCCATGTTTGTACATCCAAACCATTTCTACATTCTTTTGGCAAGTATACAAAGATTTTTTAGAAGAAATACTTCCACCCATATTTTTACATTTCATTCCTGATGACAGTCCCTATTCACCCTTGGTCAGAGTTTCACATTAATTAACTACACCTAATCACATCAGTCAGAGCATACTTACACCCACCCTAGATGTCCTACCAACTCCAGGGCTACCCTTATCAGAAATTGTTTCTGACTACCGCCACTCGCATCAACAACTCTGACCTCAGGAAAGTTTCCCTTCACCATCAGTTTTAGCCAGCTCTCATCATCATGTATTGTTCACTCACCATATTACACCCTTCTTTACTAGAAACCTTGATCCCTTGTGTTAGTACTTGTTTCAAATGGTTGATGGTTCCTCCCTGTCGACTTCAAAATTTTTTTTTGAAGGATGGAGGTAGTACCTTAGATGGTTCCCCACCACATCGGGAGCATCCTTGGATGGAAAAATTGGAATTAACATCTCCCATTGATGTCATCGATCCCCCTGACATTCTACATCAACATAAATGTTCATGTCAAGGTGGTATTGTACTTCATAAACCACCACACTCTATCAATTAGTCGAAGAACCGCGTATCAATAAGAATATATTTTAGAAATTATTATACCATTATACAAGGGAAGTTACCAAAATTTAAAGACCCATGCATATATTGAGCACCACATCAAAAAAATATTTTACCCAGAAAATGCAAGTGGGTATCACATTCAAACTATTTTTTCAAAGAAAAACACCCTTGAGGGCATCAACAGTCATCATCATCAACCAATAATATGTAAAATTGTATTAACTAGTCATCACAATGAGCATGGGACATGTCTGCCTCGTAGAAACATTTTTTATTTTATCACTTACAGATTTCCTACAGAGCATGGTTACTTCTTTACTTTAGTCAAGGCCCCCCCCTACTTATCTCCGTAGCAAGTTACTTTCTCTCTCTCTCTCTCTCTCTCTCTCTCTCTCTCTCAAAAGGGTTGCATAGAATCTCAATCAAAATAGAAAACATGATGTATTTTGGCTATATTTTTCCTCCTAGACCTCATACATCAGGGGGAAAATGTTAACACCATAAAATTGTACATCAAAAGACATTATAAAATTCCAAGAAAAAATTACAAATGAATATTTTCCAGGAAAAATACATCATGAAGGAAAAAAATTAAAACAAATCCTAAGGTTATGTGAAAAATTTTCGTACTACGCGCCAACAAAAAAGGGTTTTAGCATGGACTACATGCCTATTTCTTTGATAGATGCACAATCATGCAAATGGAGAAAAGTCACTATCTGGGACCACTTCCCACACTTGGGGACTTGATTCTATGTCATGGACAGCCAAGGAAAACCAAATTTAGGTCTCCCTAAAGATATGCAACCCTAAAAGGAATCTCTTGTCCTACTCTTGGGTCACCATCACTCTTAGGCCAAGAGAGGGAAGAGGAGTTCAAAAACCTTCTATATAAAAAATCCATGGGAAGAGAAAAAGTATGAGACATCGGTTTGCTGGAAAAATTGCTACCAAGCAACACCAACATTCAATTGTTGAAGCAAGAGGAGTGAGGGCACTAGCATGTTGGCCACATTTCTCCTTAGCAAACCAAAATCCTAGTGAGGGAAGAGGACACCACCATAGAGAGTCTTCAAACTCATTTTGAGAGAGAGAGGAGAAGATTGCAAGGAAACCAATGAAAAGGATCTCTTTGCTGAGAGAATTTGAGCTCCATAGCTCCAAGGACTTTCTGCAAGTGTGTTAGCATTGTATTCTTCTACTACCAACAGCTAATGAAGGGGGTTTTCTCAATTACTATGTTAGCTTGTTTGATACATTGAGATGATTGTCTTGTTTATTTATTTTTGAGCTTATTTTATTGTATGCATTACTTCCATGATTAGTTTTTCTTTACTGTGTCTCAAGTTTTCCCACTAATAACCCATTGTATTCTCTATAATTTTTTCATGAAACAACCTACTGCTAAAGAAGTGTCATTTGGTACACTAGTGCCACAAATACACCAATATAATATGTGTGTGTATTTTAAAATTCAAAGGAATATAATGAAACATCAGTTTGGTAGTCCCATTTTTTGGATCCAGGGGAGAATATATGTATTTTTGTTTTCTTTTTATGTTCTCGCCATAGTTTATTATTAATTTTTTAAGAATTTGTTTGCAGGTGATTTCTGTACAATGTAAAAAACTACAAATATTCATTTAATATCCATAATATTTGTGATATACTGGGATTCTAATTTTGGTTTATGAAACTCCTTTAGTAGCACCTGTTTGATCTCTCCCAATGAACTACCTTCTCCTCCAGGTGTAGTAGCCTTATATTTCATATACCATGTTATTGTGTGATCCCTAAAGGTGATATCCACTTTTGAAGCCATTTTTTATTCATCCCGGACCTACTTTATAGTCCATATTACTTCATAGAAAAAATATGTTGCTTAGGATCCTTTGACTTAGCGCCATGAAATACCGGCATTCGCATAGTAGAATCAATGTCTGTCATGATGCTTTGTGAAGTTCTATTTTATGGTACTTTTGACTTATTCAATGGTACCTTGGGTCCTATCTAAATACTTCCACTAAATTGACTTCCCTTACTACTATCCTTACTCCCTTCACTAACTTAAACTAACTGTAACAAAATATTGGGTGATCTTACTTCTCAATTTTGGGATGTGTGTAGGGTCGTGGGTTCGATGCAGGGTATGTCCTAAGCAAGGTCACTTGGATACAGTAGTTCTTCTCATTCTAAGCTCAGTTAAGGGTTTCCTTCATGATCCTTGTCTTTTTAACTACGTAATATTTCATTATCCTCTAGGCGTGACACTCCATTGAGTAGGTGATTGGTGTTGATCTCTTCTTCCCGCTTGGTAACATCCCAATATTCACTATTGTATTTCCTTCTCATTCCTTCTATAATATTTCTCACTATCCTTATCTCTATGGTAGGATTTTACATATATCTCTCTCTTACCTCATTACTGCATCAAAATATTGCTCTATTGTGTAGCACTTCACTAATTTCCATCACACTCCCTTCTTGTGCCAATGTACATGATCTAATATCTTGTATCTTCCACTTTTTTATCCTAAATCCATTTTATATTTACTAATTTTACTGTATCCCTTACCTTTATTCCATCAAGCCATTCACTTCTTAGCCCCTAATCTTCCCAATATGCATAAATAAATTCAGTCGTTGATGGTGTCAGAGTCTAGTGACATCGCTCCTTTGTGGCACAATAACATATTTATCTAGGTAAATAGAGATCTCAATAATTTTTCTCGTGTTCCTTTGAAGATGTCCCTTTAGGTTTCACTATATCATTGAGTGACTTCTATCATAAATTCAACAATGCAACCCTCTAATATACTATTCATCTAGAAATATACTATGTATGAGACCATGTTTCTTACATAATTTACTCTTCATATTAGATCAAAATTTCAATTATGTGGTACCACACGGTGCCAATTTTTAACTTGCTTTGATATTATTTGGAGTTACCATTCAACCAAATTAATTGGGAACTTGGTGAAGAAAATTTCATGCAAATCTATAGAAATGCACCTTTGTTGATGCAGGTGGATATTGGTGGCCACCCACATATTCCACCTAGACCTCCAGACGATTTCACTAGTTTCCTTGTTTATAACAACATTTACTATTTTTAGCAGTTTTTCGGGTCCTGAACTTCTGGAGTTGTTTCGTCCCAATAAAGGATGATTTTTTGAGGTCCGGAGTAGGCCCATAGCTATGGGAAAGGGCCTATGACAAATATTGTAGTACTTAGAGAGATATTTCTTACAAGGTATAGTATGTGCCAAACATAGATAATATGACCAAGTTACGACCCTCGGAAGTTGGCTACCCAACTATCCCTAACAGGGCCCACAAACTCTTGACGTTCCATCTCCTAGGGCTAGGATTTTGGTTGTTTATGGTTTTCCCTTGTTGTTCAATAATAAAAAGGCACTTGAGCCGCATTGTAACACAGTTTGAAGCCATGTAGCCGCCACATCTCTTCTCAGAGATAAGCTACCATCGCCCGAGCTAGATTATTTCCATTATGTATGTAATCATATTTCAGTTCTTTGATATTAATGAAATGAAGTTTTATTTTTTCTGCACTTCCGTGTTTATGTCTATATATGTATTCTATTGTGTTCCTGCATAATTTTCAGAATAGTGGCATCATAGAGGTCTCATATTTCTCGATTTTTCTATGCATGTCCCCAACGAGGTTAGGGTATAAGGAGTTAGGGCTTGATCTAGTTTAACCTTTTCAAGATAAAATCCACAATCCTTGACGACCTCCCATGGCAGAAGAAAATAAAGATGAAGGAGCAAGAGATCCTTTCAAATTATTGCTCGAGGAGGCCCTCGAGAAATAGAGGAATGTGATGGATAAATTTTCCCAGATCCTTTGACGACTACACACAGAATACACATCTTCATCTAGAATCCACTTTAGAGGCACCATGCCTTTTGAAGGTACAAGTTAACTTTGACATTCCCATATTTTAAGACCAAATAGATTCAGATGTTGTATATAAATGGTTAAATATGTTGGAAGGATATTTTTCAGTTCATGACTTTTCCAACTGGGAAAATATTACTTTTGCAATCCTAAAAGATTCCCCCCATGTCAAGGACTGGTGGGAAACCCACCGTGAGAAAAAGGATGAGGGGAAGCCTCACTATTCTCAGTCACACCCACTTGGAATTATTTCTAAGATGCCATCAAGGAAAAATACTACCTTGTCGGAATCTATGAAGATAAATACGCAAAGTGGACCACACTATGGTAGGGAAGGGACTAAGATGTGTCAGAGTTCAGAAATGGTTTTCATGCCCTTCGCACAAAGGTGTGCATCAAGGATTCTGAGTGACATTTGCTGGAAATACTAAGAGGGGGGTGAATTAATATTTATATCAATTAGTATTATTATTAATATTTCAGAGCATTATTTAATCTTCAATTATTATCAGTGTTTATACAATGATAGTAGTAACAAAAGGAACACAAATGCAGACAGTTTTTAAGGTGGAAACCCCCTTCGGGACAAAAATAGCCTGAATTCTTTTGTAATAATGCTTTAATCTTCAACTCCAATTTAAAATAAAGCTCCAACTTCCTAGAATCTAAAAATCATTCTTCTCCAACTCCCATTGGATGGATGCTCCGACGCCCGAGATTATTCAGTAGTCAACTGAACGGATGCCCCAACACCCAATGAGCTACAACTCACCCTAGCACCACCCTAGCACCCTAAAATTTTCACAAGCTTGAACCTATTGGTGACATCATGCACTAGCCTAGCACCACCCTACCACCCTATAGAAGAATAAAAGTAGAATGGACTCTTGTATCATGGAAAATGGCCCACTTTACAATGATATAAAATGATGTAGAAGAAGAAGACACACTAGACCATAACCCTAACTATGACACAACCACCTAATGATGATCCTAGACCTCCCGAAACTACCTCTAGAACTCTTGGTAGATATATAGTTGTACAAATTTTACAATGACCCAGTACCATGATACCTTTATAATGACTGCATGCAATGCTTCCCACTTGAAGACTTCATGTGGTGAACTTATTGCTGTTGTTATGCACCTTGATTGTTTCTCTTGTCATGCTACCCTTTCTCACTCTTCAGAACATTAGATCACACATTGAGTCTTATATTGATGAATATATAATATCTGCAAAAAGTCCTCAAGGAAATACCCATGACATGATAATAGAAAAACTTACCTCATCCTGCAAAGCATATGTTAGTGCTAAACAAAAAAAACAAATTAGAATACAAAGAACCTAATAAAATTAAGAGATGAACATGCATATATAGAAGATACTTACCTAGATCTTACCTCTACTGCATCATTTTTCTGCACCTTGCTTTGCTTTGCTTCCCTGGAAAGTCTAGTCCTTTGCAGCCCTTGACAACACATGAACTAGATTTTTCTTGCCTTCTAAGAGCTATATATTGAATATGATGTATTTATGTGAATTCAGATCCACAATATATGATATTTGGTCCTGTAGTAGCCCTCTGATTCTTCTTTCCAATGCCACATGTCTGACCCAATTTGGATTATTCAAGACAAAGTTATGCTCAACTTGTATGACGTGCCACATGTCATTGTTTCCTCCTTCGGCTTTGAAATTGATATACAAAAAACTATATTCCATGCAATATCCTCCACTTTTTACATAGTTTGAATTCATTTATCAGACAGAGAGTTATGATTATTTTCCCACGGTCGCCTCTTTGAGATGAAATTCGGAAGCCTAAAAAAAGCCTAAATTCCATAGATCATATCTCCGAAAATATAACGAGCCAAGATCTGAAATTCGGAATTGCGCTTCATCAGGATTTCAACCAAGTGGGTTTCGCATTTCAACATTTGAAGCCTTGCAGAAAAAAAATTTGTAGTGAAAATTCCATGATGACCTATTTTTAGTAGAAAAATCCTTACATGAGGAGGACATGAGGGTCACAATTTATATAAATGCTTAGGTTGAGAAGGTATTTAATAAGTGAATGTTGGATTAATTTTAGGAGCTTAAGAAATTATTAGTTATTGGATATTCAATGACCACAAAAAATGATTAGTTTCATGCCACAACCCCATGGGGTTTTAGCCCACTAACTGGGGTTACTAACTTCAAACATGAATATCTCTCGAACCATGAAGAATTATGTGGTGTGACATATATCAATGGAAACATCTTGATAAGTAGAAACCATCCCAAATATCCTTGACTCAGAATGGATTAATTTTTAAAGTCAAAATTCCCATGAAAGATCATGGTAGTTCCTAGTGTTTCTTGGGTTAGCATTAATGACAACCACTAATCAACAATCTCCCTCATTGGCATTGATGGAAACACAAGTACTCCCCCTGCGATCATGACATCTCTTCCTACAACATTATCTCCCCCTATGGTATCAATGGCCAAGGGTAACCCCCCTAACACACAACCATCCTATAGACTTGTACACACTTACACTCCCCCTTTACTTTTTGAATAATGAAAATCTAATGAGAACTTGGGATAATCCCAAGCTTTTGGAAAATATATTCAAATGATTCACAACGTAATTTTTTAGTGAATATATAAACGATTTGCTCTTTTGTACCAACATATTCAAGTTTGATATTCTTTCCAATGACTTGTTCTCTAACAAAATGATATTTGATTGGAATTTGTTTTGTTTCTTAATGCATGACATGATTCTTGGAGATGCTGATGGCACTGGTGTTATCACAGAAGATGGGAATAGGCTCACTACATTTCACTTGAAGATCTTGCAAAGTTTGTTTCATTCAAAGGACCTGAGTAAAACAAGTTACCGTTGTAATTTATTTTTCTTTTGCTGCAGATAACGAGATTGAGGTTTTCTTTTTTCTCAACCATGATACGAGACAACCACCTAGACAGAATGCTGCTCCACTAGTACTCTTACGATCATCAACGCTTCCTGCCCAATCTGCATCTATAAAGGCCCGAATAATCAGATTTTTACCCTAGGGATACCATAAGACATATTCTATTGTGCCCTTTAGATATGAAAGAATTATTTTGACGACAATAACATGTGATTCTTTTGGTGCTGCTTGTAATATTGCTACTTGTCCAACTGCTTGCATAAAATTTTGCCGGGAGGCTATTACATATAGAAGAATAACAATCATATATTTGTACAACATCTAATCCACATCCTTGGATGAGTCATATATGCTAAATTTGAAACATGTTACCATCAAAGTAAGGACAGGTTTGAAATCTTCCATTTTGAATTTCTTGAGCATTTACTTGATGTACTTGGATTGACATATAAATATTCCTTTCTCTTGCTGAGATATTTGAAGCCCTAAGAAGTATGCCAACTCACCAAGTAAAGAAATCTCGAAATCATTTTTCATCTTTGTAGAAAATTTATTACTTAGTCAATCATCATTGCTACCAAAGATTATATCATCCACATATACCTCAACGATTGTTAAATTATCTTTATCTATTTGTACATAAATATTGCTATCAACAGTACCTTTCTTAAACCCTTGTTGACTTATAAATCTATCAAGATGAGTGTAACATGCTTTGGGAGCCTGCTTGATACCACATAGAGCCTTCTTTAACGTACAAACATAGTATTCTTTTTTTAGATAGTAGAAAAACTTCAGGTTGTTTGATGTAAACTTATTCTTCTAATTCGCCATTAAGAAATGCTTACTTTACATCCATTTGGTAGAATTTAATTTTTCTTGAACATGCATAGGTGAGAAACATCCATATGGCTTCCATTCTAGCAACTGGTGGAAATGTTTTATCTAAATCAATTCCTTCCACTTGTGCATAGCCTTTGCAAACCAATCTTGCTTTGCTTCTGGTAACCTGTCCATCTTCATTCAATTTGTTCTTGAACACCGATTTAGTCCGAATGACATTTTTATCTTTTGGTCATGGAAATAATTTCTAGGTGTTATTCTTCTCAATTTGATCCAATTCTTCATTCATAACTTCTTCCCAATGTTCATTCTGGATGGCTTCTTCAAAACTACTAGGCTCAAAGGTTGCTAGAAAAGCAATGTGAGCTTGTTGTGATGAACGAATTTGTCGACCTTCATTTATGTCACCAATGATTTGATTTGATGGATGGTTCTTTTGAATCCATTATTTTTTTCTCTTTGGAGGAGATTCTTGTTGTTGTTCCTGTATATCTTGATGATAATTATTTACTTCTTCCTTGTTGACAGTTGCTTCTTGTTCTAGAATTTTCTCTATGTCTTTTTCATCGTCAGTATCAAGTTTCAAAGATTCTAGATCCTCATCATTATTCGTTAGAGCACCATCTTCGTTAAATGTAACATTTATTCTCTCCACTATCTGTTTTCATCTTAGATTATAGCATTTATAAGCCTTTCTTTTGCATGAGTAACCAACAAAGATACCTTTGTCAACACGTGATTCAAACTTACCCAACTTTTGATCTTCTCTTTTCATATAACATTAGCTTTCGAAGATTTAGAAATATTTTACATTAGCCAGTTTTCCTTTCCATAATTCATATGGGGTCTTGTTGCAATTATTTCTAAGAAGACGTCGGTTGATAATTAAGACTGCCATTTCAATTGCTTGAACCCATAATTTTTCATCCAATTTTGAGTCCTTCAACATTGTTCTACCCATTTCCTGTATGGTTTTTTTTATTTCTTTCAGAAACTCCATTTTCCTGAGGTGTTTGTTGATGGGCCTCTAAATTATACATAAAATAAAGCTTGTCTAACCTTTCTTAAGCCCATCTACCTTCTTTATGCACATAAAAGGATATATTAAATCTCTCCTTCTACACTTAATAATGTTTTCTTATGCTTTAATATATTCTTATGAAGGTTTAAAGGTAATTGCATATTTGCACCTAATATTGGTTATTTTTTAAGAATATTGTGAGAATATTGGCCAGATTATGCAGATTTAGAGAAGGAGATGATTTAGGGACTTGCTCCCTGCCACTAGGAGATTAGGATTGAAGAATAAATGAGAACAACATCAGGAAATTAGGGATAAATATTGGAGAGATTCAAGGGGATTGTCCACCCTCCTTAACTCTCAAAGGTAGCCAAAGGATCCTCATGAGATCCCCCTCGAGCAATTCAAATTCCAGAGGCAGCCAAGAAAATTAAGACGAACGACACTCAATCTATGTTTACTTGGAGTCAAAGTGAAATCAATCACCATTTTCAAGGGAGTTGTTGGTAGCTGCCTTGTAGAATAAATAGAGAAGAGCTAGAGCTAGGGAGGAGGTAGCTAGTTAGTTAGTTATCCAATGAATTTATTCTAGTCGCTTATTCTTCCATTCCATCCCACTTCCATTCCATTCCATTCCATTGGATTCGAATTTTTGTTGTAAAGCCACTAGGCTCTGTTAAAACTTTTATGGGTGTAAAAAATTGTTCCTTTTTGTGAAATGAGTAGAGAGATGCCATTTTGTTGATTTATTTGCAGAGAGATGGGCTCGTGGGTTAGGGCCCAACCCATGTGCCTTATATTCTCTGTTTTTTACATTATTTTCTTTCATGTCATTTAGCTGGTTTTTCTTCTGAATGTTTAGCTAGTTTGCTGGTATTTCTATTGATGTTTGTTTCACTTCCCGTTTTCATTTGCTGTAGATTCAATATGCTTATAGAGTGGTAGAATAGCTAATAAAATCCATAAAGCTGTGAGGCCAGCCTTCCCCTCTCAACTCTATCAATAGAGATCGAGGAGGGTAGACCTTCCCACAGACCCAAAAACTGCTTTATGTTCATCGTTTTATCATGCATTATTTTCTGTTTTCCCATGCATGTATCTAGAGGTTTGTTTGCAGGAATTAATTTTAACACCCCAGAGTAGCTCCGTGGCACCTTTCTACTTCAATTTCCATCTCTGTCTTCATGGATGAACATTGTTTTTATGCTTCCATTCCCTCCTGTTTTCTGCTCATTCTGGCTGTTACTGCTACCTTTTTCCCTAAAAACACTCAAACCATTCAGCTACCTTATTCCTTTATTTTTGTCAGTCATGGCCACTGCACCCGTTTTAACACAGAACACTTGCAAAACCATCGAAACCTGACCTCTGACTTTCCTCCTCAAAATCACCGCTATTGTACTTCACAAATCGCACTCCGCGATTTTTTCCTTTTACTTTAACACTTACTGCTCATTGTAGCCGATTGCGATATTGTGATCTCACATATCGTAGATTGCATCTTTACCCTTTTCATTTGATACTTACCACAAATCGCATCGCCTTGCCGCAATTTCACTTCACATTGTTTAGTGTGTTCTATTCGCACTTACCGCTCCAACTATCAATTGCGATATTGCGAAATTGGAAATCACAAATTGCACTATTTCCCTTTTTCGCATAATACTTACCGCTCGTTCCGCCAATGCGATAATTCCTTTGCATCACTCGTCGAACTTTGCACTTCGCAGGACTTACCTCATCGCACTTTGAATTTCACTCCCGCTCCCAAACAACACTTCCACTATCCCTTTAAACTTGCAATATTGCGATTGCGACATCACATATCACAAACTTTGTCCTCTATCATACTTTGCAATCACACTTTCTAACTTATTCCACTCCAAGGCCTCTTGGTGCTTCAACAACACTTTAATCTAGTTTAAACCCCTGCTTTCCACTCCTAAGCCTCATTTCATGTGTTAAGCACTCCATTAGCCTCTTTAGCCCTTTTTCTCTCCTCCAATCTGCAAAACACTCTTTTTAATTAGAATCAAGTCATGGATAGCTTAGTTGCATGATAGATAGACCATAGGACAAGTAGAGTGCTTTTAGTTGTTTGGCTAAGTTAAGTATGGTTTAGAATTAGTTTCCTTTTTGACATTTATTTTTAGCAAATTAAATTACTTTCCTTCCTATCATTTCTTTTCATAAATTTAAATTAGTTTCTTACAGTCATTCCCTTCTTGCACATTAAATTAGTTCCATTTATGTCACTTCCTTTCTACAATTTAGTTTAGTTTCATTGAAGTGTGACATAATTCACTGAGAACCCCTAGAAGTAGCACCCTTTCGTCAATCAGAAGAGGATAATATGAATATAATGCATCTGTTGTGTATATATCACTTTCACCTCCAAGTTTGTATGAAGCC
This sequence comes from Pinus albicaulis, assembly GCA_034641835.2. NCBI lineage: Eukaryota > Viridiplantae > Streptophyta > Pinopsida > Pinales > Pinaceae > Pinus > Pinus albicaulis. The sequence goes on along the minus strand of CM076582.1, from coordinate 1,036,684,544 downwards.
CAGGTTGATAAAGTAAAGTAGGGCAGCCCCTGGAGTTGCAGCACTCTTGGTACAATACCAGGGCTCACCGATTTTTGGCGCCGTTTCCGGGGAGGTGTCTAGTCGATGCTTCGATTTTGTTTTAGAATTATTTTCTGCTTTCCTTTTCATGTTGTTTTCGAAATATTGAAAAAAATTCAAAAAAATCTGGTTTTCATGCCTCATAGGAGTAGGGATACTCAGATTTTTTTTGTAAATACTTTTGCAACACCAACCCCCCCACTTGACCACATGGTGCAGTAAGAACCACATCAACATACACTTTTGAATGAAGAAGAGATGGATGGATATGATGACAATGAATAAGATCTTATTGGGTTTCCCATCAAGATATGGACATCAGTGTACCTATGAAGAACATCCCTCCATCTTTCCTTCCCAACTTCCATGGTATGAGGACAGAGGATCCGAAAACATTTCTCTTTGAATTTGAGATACGTTGTAGGTCTTATGACTACTTATCACACACTAAAAAACTGATATTGTTTCCTGCAACATTGAATGATAGAGTTGTTAAATGGTTCATGAGTCTAGGTACTAAATTAATAAGATCATGGAATGATATGTAAAAGTTATTTCTAGAAAAATATAAAGATCATGATCTTAGAGAAGAAATTTTTAGAATGAACCAAGAAGAAGATGAGAGCCTTGAGGATCTAATAGAGAGATTTATGTATAATGTTAAGAGGGAAAAATTCATCATCTAGGATTTGACACAGTAAAAAGCCTCTTACTTAGAACAATTAGGGATGAGTGGATTCAGCTCTTTAATCTCATGAGTAGAGGAGATGTATACCAATTTTCATTTGAAGAAATTTGTGAAACATGCAAGCACATATCAAGAGGAAGGGAAATAGTAAGTAAGCCAACATCAACATTGGTAAGGCAAGACGAACTTAATTTGCTTGACAGCTTTAAAACAGAAATCCTTAGAAATCTAAGTGAACAAGTAGAAATGTTAAGAATGCAAAATGAAAAAAATAAGATGATATTTTTTTTTATCCATGAAGAATCATATGGTACTAATTGTTGTTCATCATTCCCCAGGTTTAAAGAAGTTTACTAGGAGGACGATGGATCAAGGAAATAACCAAAGAAACTATGTTGTGTAGCTCCAAAGATACGCTGGCATCCTAGTCAACTTGATATGATGCAAGGACCCACTTCACAATTTCAAGCTTATTCACATCCATCTCAAACTAATTGGGACACACTCCCTCCTTGGCAACCTTGGCCATCTCAACCCCAAAACCAATCTTGGAAACATGGTTGGCAAGGTCCTTATTGGGAAAATCCTCAACATCCTTAATATTTCCCTCCATATCCTCCATACCCAACTCCATGCTATCTCTACCATCTGCCACAACCACAGCCTCAACCACATCCATCTCATATATCCACCCCCACTCAACTACCTACACCACCATTTACAAACCCACACCATGAAGTATCTCAGCCCACTTACAATGTTGAGGTACAACAGTGCTAAACATTTCCTCTTGACCTAAATGGTCTGCATCTTAGTTCAAGAAAGGTATTGCAAAGAAGATATTTTCTCAATTTCATTGAAGGACAACATCAAGAAGAAGAATATCCAAATGAGGAGATCAAAATATCAAGGGATGCACTTGATGAAGAGCTGACATCAAAATCAGATGTTGAGAAATTTTCCTCATGTTTACTAGCATTTCCTCCATGTGTTGAAGAGAACAATAAAAAAAGAGAGGAATATTTGAATGTCATAATAGAAGAGGACATCCAAGGTGATCCAACTTAGCAAGGGAACTAGGGGAATCACAACTATATTAACATATGGTTCCAAACATCCATTAAGTTGCATAAATACACTCTTCTCCAATGGTACTTGATACAATCCCAGTCAAAGAAATTCATCTCTCATATTTAGGTATATGTCAAAGAATGTATTCCAAGTGTGCACATGATTTTATCTTTCATCTTGATGTGTACATGGCTCCATTGGAAGTATTCCTATACTTGAAAAATGTTTTTTTTTTCAAGTAGAGTAGAAAAGTGAAAAAAAAGGAAAGAATAAAATCTCAAATGAAAACCTCTTTGAGGCATCTGAGATTGGCTCATTGATTGAAAACCTCCATGAGGCAGTCATTGAGTTGAAAAAAAAGAGAGGAAAATAAAAGATCCTAGGTGAAAACCTCCTTCGAGGTGCCTAGGCAGACCTTCTAGTTGAAAACCTCATTGAGGCAGATAGTTGGCCTTCAAAAAAAAAAAAAGTATTTCTCCATGCATCTCTCTTTGATGAATGCAAGTGCTCTCCAAACTTTGCAAGAAGAAAAGAACAAGTTGTCACAAAAAGAAAATTTTGTCAACACTTTAGTCAAAGGAAGTCAAATTTGGACTTCCTCCTCCTATTCTTAGAAGCTCCAAAAGGACCTCAAGCAGATTATTGAATGCAACTTCATAACCACCAAAGACATCTTCAACACCCATATCAGCAGCAGCTTCAATATCACATGCAAAAAAAATCAATGATAAGGCTCATGTATGAAATCATCTAACCCTTCAAATCTATTTTAGCTTAATAAAACATTAAAAAGTGTGAGAAGGAAAGTTTTTTCTGTATAGCCACAATCAGTAGCAGAGCAACCTCGGCCTTATCTAGCAACTAGACTCAATTTTTCCACCAAGAAAAGGAACAAGACAAAAGTAAAAAGGACTTGAGAAAGTGGGTAGTAAGAATTTCATGTAATGGAAGACAAGAAGTGCCAAGCGGGTAACCAAGGGAGAACTCAGTTAACAGAAGAAAAAAAAAAACTCTGAGTTTATTTTGCATGAAATAAAAAATTTGAAAAAAAAAAAGGAATAAAAAAAAAGGTGGGGTGGGGTGGGGGGTGGGGGGGGTGGGTGGGGAAGAGAAAAAAAGAGAAAAAAGAAAAAAGAAAAAAAGACTAAAAATTGGACCCACCACCTCTTGGAATGAAAAAAAGATTTTCTTAAAGCACTTGTGGACCTCCATGAAGCACCCACAAGAATAATTACATATAGAGGTATAGAAATAATATTAAGCAAGGGGAGCAGCGCATGGGCCAATAAAACATAAAACAAAATAAGCCTGCATGCAGGAAGATACATGAGGCAAGAAGGATGAATAGGTTGCTCAGAGGATGAGCAACAGTTTCAGTAGGGGGGTGATGACGGGCCTCTAAATTAGACATAAAATAAGGCCCATATAACCTTTCTTAAGCCCATCTACCTTCCTTATGCACATAAAAGAATATATTAAATCTCTCCTTCTGCACTTAATAATGTTTTCTTATGATTTAATATTTTCTTAGGAAGGTTTAAATATAATTTCATATTTGCGCCTAATATTGGTTATTTTTGTAGAATATTGTGAGAATATTGTCCAGATTATGCAGATTTGGAGAAGGAGAGGATTTAGGGACTTTCTCCCTGCCACTAGGAGTTCAAGTTTGATGAATAAATGAGCACAACATCAAGAAATTAGGGAGAAATTTTGGAGATATTCAAGGGGATTATACACCCTCCTTAACTCTCAAAGGAAGCCAAAGGATCCTCATGAGATCCCCCTCCAGCAATTCTAATTCTAGAGGTAGCCAAACAACTGAAGACAAAGGGAACTCAATCTATGTTTACTTGGATTCAAAGTGGACTTAATCACCATTTTCAAGGGAGTTGTTGATAGCTGCCATGTAAAATAAATAGAGTAGAGCTAGAGCTAGGAAGGAGGTGGTTAGTTAGTTAGTTATCCAGTGAATTGATTCTAGTCGCTTCTTCTTCCATTCCATTGGATTCGATTTTTTTCTGTAAAGCCATTAGTCTTTGTTAAAACTTTTATGGATGTAACAAAATGTTATTTTTTATGAAATAAGGAGAGATGCCATTTTATTGATCTTATTCCAGACAGTCGGTCTCGTTGGTTAGGGCCCAACCCATGTGCCTCAACTTCTTTGTTGTTTCCATTCTTTTCTTTCATGTCATTTAGCTAGTTTTTGTTTTGAACATTTATCTAGTTTGTTGATATTTATATTGATGTTTTATTTCACTTCCTGTTGTATTTTTCTGTAGATTCAATCTGCTTACAGAGTGGTATAATAGCTTAAAACTCCATAAAGCTATGATGCCAGCCTTCCCCTCTCAACTCTGTCAATAGAGCTCAAGGAGGGTAGACCTTCCCATAGACCCAAAAACTGCTTTATGTTCATGGTTTTATCATGCATTATTTTCTATTTTCCTGTGCATGAATATGCAGGTTTGTTTGCAGGTATTAATGTTAACACCCAGAGCAGATACGCTTTAATTTCCATCTATGTCTTCACAGCTGAATATTGTTTTTACACCTCCATTCCCTCCTGTTTTCTGCTCATTCTGGATACTGCTCCTACCTTTTTCCCTAAAAACACTCAAACCATTCAGCCACCTTATTCCTTTGTTTTTATCGGTCACGTCTTCCGCACCCATTTTAACATTTAACGCTTGAAAACCCATTGAAACATGACCTCCACCTTTCCTCCTTGAAATCACCATTGCCGTACTTCTCAAATCACACTTTGCGACTTTTCCCATTTAATTTAACACTTACCGCTCATTGTAGCCAATTGCGATATTGCAATATCGCATATTACAGATCACACCTTTCCAATTTTTCTTTCGAGACTTACTGCAAATTGCAATGCCTTGCCACAATCGCACTTCATATTATTTAGAATGTTCCATTCACACTTACCACTCCAACTGCCGATTGTGATATTTTGAAATCGCAAATCACAAATCACATTGTTTACCTTTTTCTCATAACACTTACCGCTCGTTCCACCAATGCGATAGCTCCTCCATGTCACCCATCGCACTTCGCAAGACTTACCTCATTGCACTTCAAATTTCCTCTGGCTCTCGAACAACACATCCGTTATCCCTTTAAACTTGTGATATTGCGATTGCGACATTGCATATCGCAACCTTTGTCCTCTATCACATTCCGCCATTGCACATTTTGAATTATTCCACTGCAAGGCCTCTTTGCACTTCAACAACGCTTTAATCTGATTTAAACCCCCGATATCCACTCTTAAGCCTCATTTCATGTGTTAAGCCCTCCATTAGCCTCTTTAGCCCTTTTTCTCTTCTCCAAGCTGCAAACCACTATTTTTAATTAGAACTAAGTCATGGATAGCTTAGTTGCATGAGTAGAAGCATGATAGATAGACTATAGTACAAGTAGAGTGCATTTAGCCGTTTGGCCAAGTTAAGTATGGTTTAGAATTAGTTTCTGTTCTGCCATTTATTTTTAGAAATTTAAATTAGTTTCCTTCCTGTCATTTCTTTTCAAAAATTTAATTTAATTTCTTACAGTCATTCCCTTCCTTCACATTAAATTAGTTCCATTTCTCTCATATCCTTTCTGCAATTTATTTTAGTTTCATTGAAGTGTGACATAATTCACTAAGAACCCCTAGAAGTAACACCCTTTTCTAAAGAAGAAGAGGATGACATGAATAGAATGCATCTTTTGTGTATATAGCACTGTCACCTCAAAGTTTTTAAGAACCCCGGGTTGATAAAGTAAAGTAGGGAAACCCCTGGAGTTGCAACACTCTTGGTGCAATACCAGGGCTCACCATTCGTGTTGTTGAAAATTGTATTTTTATTCCAAATTCGTCATAGTATTGCTAAAATAATTTGGAAGTGAATTCTCCACCATTATATGATCTTAGACAATTTATTTTAAAATCAGTTTCATTTTTGACCAACTCCTTGTAGATATTAAAGCACTCAAATGCTTTAGATTTTTCCTTTAGGAAACTGATGACTGTCATCCTAATATAGTCATCTATCATTAACATGAAATATAATTCTCCATATAAGAATTTTGTTCTCACTGGACCACATATATTAGTATGTATCAATTCCAATGGATGTGATGCAAAGTGTTCTTTTGTTTTAAATTTTACTTTTGTCTACTTGCCGTGCCGACATGCTTCATGTAATGTGTTGGAAGGTTTTGAGATTTTTGACATTTCTCGTACTGCTTCCTTTTTTCTTATCCTAACAAGATTGTGAAAGTTTATGTGACCCATTCCTTTGTGCCATAACCATATTTCATCTTCTTTAGCTAGTAGACATTCTTTAGTTACTTCATCTAGAAAATATATGTTGTTTGGAGCTCGACTTGCTGTAGCGAAATTTTTACCATATTTTCCCTTCCTGATTTCACATTTTGTGGAGTTGAATAGCATTGTGTGTCCTTGACCACACATTTGTACAACACTGAGTAGATTGTGATTCATGTTTTCAACTAACAGAACGTTCTTGGCTAGAGAATCTTTGCTTCTGAGAGTGACGGTACCTGATCCTATAACATTTGAAGATCCATCATTTCCAAAGGACATGGTTCCATCCTTATTCTCTTTCAGAGATCCAAATTTCTTTCTATCTCTAGTCATATGAATTGAGAAACCACTATCAACATACCACACATCTTTGTTGTTTTGAGACTTCAGAGTGAGAGCACAATTAACAATATTCTTCTTCTTCCGTGTTCGTTCATTCCGTGGCTTCAAAGATTCTTCTGGAGGATTTTCAAGTCTGCAGTCTCTGGCTATGTGTCCAAATTTTTGACATTTGTAACATTCAATATTATTTCTTAAATGTTAAAATCTATTGATGTTTCGTTGAGCCTTGGGAGGTTCATATTTGATAGATCTCCTGGAATTGTATTGGTTCCTAGGGTATGTGTGACATTCAACAACTTTATGACCAAATTTACCACATGAATAACAATAGCCATGAAAAATATGTTGGTATTTGGATGGAAATATTTTTCGGGGAATTGTCTTCCAAGGTTGTTCTTGTGAATCTTTTCTAATGAAGTCTACATGCCTGTTAGATCTCATACGTTCATTGTATTTTGTTGCAAAAGGTCCTACTTCTTCTTCTTTGTAATCGAGGCCAGTTATGTTGTTGTAAGATCATTGATTGTTGATGAGTTCTTCCAATGCCCTTGAGATGTTGGTATGGTTTTGGAAAAATTTCCCCTTCTTCACTTCCTTACGCAACGAGACTACTTCGACTTCTAATGCTTCCCTTTCTTGGTTGCTTTCTTCCAACTTCTTTTGAAGTGAATCTTCAGTACATTTGTGTTCTTCAACTTAAATTTAGAGACCTTGAACTTGTTCTTCAAGAGGATTGGAATGGATCTTATAAGCCTTGAGCTTTTTTATAAGCCTAATTGCCTCCTTAGAAAATTATTCTATGGTCAACCCTTCTTCTTCATTATTTGATACCTCTTGTTTAGTGTTCTTGGCCATAAAAAATACTCTCTCATTGGCTTCCTCTTTGTTGTCACTGTCTTCATCGGATGATGAGCTATCTTCTTTAGAGAGAATTTTCCTTTTGAATCCTTTCTTCTTGCCTTTCTTGTTGAACTTCTTAAAGCATTTATTTCCTTTTGAGTTGCCATCACTTCTATTCAGACATTTTGCTACAAAATTCCCAACCCCACCACAGCCAAAACATATCAATGGAAGTTTACCTTTGAATTTTCCGTTAACAATTTTTAGTTTTCTCATAAAGTAAGCATATTCTCCATTTGAAAGACCTTCTTCATCACCTTCCTTTTCTTCACACTTGCAGGTGCAGGTCTTTGCCTTTGAAGGTTTTTTTTCCTTATTGGTTTTCTTAGATGCATCGAGCATAGTTTCTAGATGCAATGTATTCTCTTCATCATCAAGTCTCATTTCATATGCTATGAGAACTCCATGTAATTCCTCTTCGCTAAGTTTGTCCAAATTTTCAATGTATTTTAAGACCGATACCTTTGGGTTGAGTCTTCCTCGTAACGCTCTAAGAATCTTTCGTATAATAGTCTTCCTGGTAACGTTCTAAAAATCTTTCGTATAATAGTCTCATCAACAGGTTCTCCCAATCCTTCTAGTGTGTTGATTATTTCATCGATGTGTTGGAAGTATGCAACAATTTTTTCATGTTATTTCATTCTAAGTTGTTAAAATTTTTCTCTATAGATTTGAAGCTTTGCTTCTTTGACATTTGAGTCACCAGCATATAAATTCTCAAGCTTGTCCCATAAATTTTTGGTGGTTTTACAACACAACACATTATGAGAAACAGATTCAATAACTGATAATAATATTTTTTGCTTTTGCATCATTTACCAAATTCTTCTTACCTTGTTCATCTGCAGTTGGTGTAAAGCCATTTTGAAGAGTGTCCCATAATTTGTAACCTTGTGCCAAGAGATAGACCTCCATTATTCCTTTCTAGAGTGCATAATTATTTTAATTGAGTAGAGGTACACCATTCTTGGTATGCTCCATGACCTCCTTCTAACTGTTAAACTATTGTTAAAGGAACCAAGCTCTGATTCCAATTGTTGGAAATACTGAGAGGGGGGGGAATAAATATTTATTTCAATTAGTATTATTATTAATATTTCAGAGCAGTAGTTAATCTTCAATTATTATTAGTGTTTGTACAATGATAGAAGTAAACAAAAGGAACAAAAATTCACACAGTTTTTAAGGTGGAAACCCCCGTCGGGACAAAAACCACTTGAATGCTTTTCGAATAATTCTTTAATCTTCAACTCCAATTAAAAAGAAATATCCAAGTTCCTAGAATCTAAAAAAACATTCTTCTCCAACTCCCACTAGATGAATGCTCCAAAGCCCAAGATTCTTCAGTAGTCAACTGAACGGATGCCCCAACACCCAATGAGCTAATATTCACCCTAGCACCACCCTACCACCATGAATTTTTCATAGGCTTGAACCTGTTGGTGACATCATGAACCATCCTAGCACTGCCCTACCACCCTATAGAAGAATAAAAGAAGAATGGACTCTTGTACCTGGGAAAATGGTCCACTTTACAATGATATAGAATGATGTAGAAGAAAAAGAAACACTAGACCATAACCCCAACTATGACACAACCTCCTAATGATGATCCTAGACCTCCCGGAGCTGCCTCTTCAACTCTTGGCAGATAGAAAATTTTACAACTTTTATAATGAATCGGTACGATGATACCTTTACAATGACCGTATGCAGTGCTTCCCACTTGAAGACTTCATGTGGTGAACTTCTTGCTGTTGTTATGCACCTTGATTGTTGCTCTTGTCATGCTAGCCTATCTCACTCTTCATAAAATTAGATCATGCCTTGAGTCTTATATTGATGAATATATAATACCTACAAAAAGTCTTTAAGGAAATACCCATGACATGATAATAACAAAACTTATCTCATCCTACAGAGCATATGTCAGTGCTAAACAAAAACAACAAATTAGAATGCAAAGAACCTAATGAAATTAAGATATGAACATGCATATACAGAAGATACTTACTTGGATCTTACCTTCGATACATCTTTTTTCTGCACCTTGCTTTGCTTCGCTTCCCTAGAAAATCAGGTCCTTTGCAGCGCTTGACAACACATGATCTAGATTTTTCTTGCCTTCTAGGAGGTTGATATTGAATTTGATGTATCTATATGATTTAAAATCCCCAATATGCGATATTTGGTCCTATAATATCCCTTTGAGTCTTCTTTCCAATGCCACAGGAATTACCTGATTTTGATTCTTCAAGCCAAAGTTATGCCAATCTCTAACAATGACCTAATTATGGACTAGTTCAGTAGAGAAAACTTGTACGACGTGCCACATGTCACTGTTTCCTCCTTCATCTCTGAAATTGATAAACATAAATCTAGAGTCTGTGCAATATCCACCACTTCTTACATAATTTCTCAAAGAGAGAGTTATGATGTTTTTCCCAAGGTCACCTCTTTGAGATGAAATTCAGAAACCCGCAGAAACCCTAACTTCCACAGCTCGTATCTATGAAAATATAGCGAACCAGGATCTGAAATTTGGAAACAAACTTGATTCAGATTTATCCCAAGTTGGTTTTGTGTTTCAACATCTAACGCATCGTAGAAAAACAGTTATAGTGAAAATTCCACGATGACATGTTTTTAGTAGCAAAATCATTACATGAGGAGGATATTAGGAGCTTAAAAATTTTGGGTCTTCAACAAGTGAAATTTGGAGGGATTTTAGGAGCTTAAAAAATTATTAATTATTGACTATTAAATGACCACAACCAATGATTAGTGTCATGCCACAACCCCATGGGGTTTTAGCCCACTAACTAGGGTTAATAACTTCAAACACAAATATCTCTCAAACCATGAAGAATTACATGGCATGCCATATATCAACAGAAACATCTCGACAAGTAGAAACCATCCCAAACATCCTTGAATTGGAATAGAGTAATTTTTCAAGTCAAAATTTCCATGCAATATTGGGGTAGCCCCTGGTGCTACTTTGGTTAACATAAATGAAAACCACTGATCAACAACATTTAGTACTCAATTACCCTGGTTGATTGCATAAGTACATCCAGGACAAAATGGAGCTCCTCGAAATTTCCTCGCTTGGTGCCACCTATCAATATGTTTTCAAGAACAAGTAGAATTTTAAACAGAAGAAGCACAACTTTGGATTTGTGTTTATTCCGAAAAAAGGGAAAGGTGCCCCCAAACCACCAAGTAAAGGACAAAGCCAAGGCGAGGTGACACAAGACAACCCATAGAAGCTGTAAGAAATGAATAACACCACGAATATAAAGAAGGACATGGGAAAGTGGTGTGAGTGTTAGTATGAATCCTTTGTCGAAGTGTACGCAAAAAGACCACTTTAGCTACGCATAACTAATAGCCCTAACATCAAAATGGCTTCCAATATCTTCAGATTTGCAGTTAGTTGATCAAGACAAGAGCTGCAAAAAACCAGATCTATGCATAGAAAGACCTTAAGCAGTAAAGAGAAGGGTTTGCTCCATATATCCAATAGACAAGACAAGAACAATTTTTGAAAGAATTTTTTGTATTAAGGGAACCTGGGAGAAAAACAAGAAGATGTTTCCAATTCTCCTCAATGGGATGGGTTCTTTGAAGTCCTCAGCACTTCAGATCTAGAATCTCTCTCTCTTGTTGGTGCAGAAAACCCAGACAAAGATAGAACTCAAAGGGAGCTCACACAGCAAATAATGTAGAAAAATGTGACCAAGTGTATAGATCGAGAGTGATCTAATAGGCAACAAAAGGTCAAGAATGGTAGGAAAAAACCCTCCTATTTATAACAAAATATTGGGTCATTCTAGATCTTGGTGCATGATTAAAATAATGTTAACCAAATCTAGATCCACCTTTTATGGAATATTTTATTATATTTGTTGGAGGAAAAAGTATTTGACTTGGGTCAAATCCCTTTATTTGTTAATAATAAATAAATAAATGATTTATTTATCTTTTTAAGGAAGTGGTTGAAGGATAATCAAATAAATAATGATTTATTTAATTATTTGTGGGTGATTTGGTCATATTTTACAAGGAATATTATCTAAATAAGATTTAAATAATTATTCCTAGAAAATAATAAGATAAATAAAGGTTTATCTAATTAATTTCTTTGTTTTGGGTTAAACATGACTAAGAATAATAATTAAATTATGGTTTAATTAATTATTCCATGAGGAAAATCAAACAAATATAGGTTTGTTTAATATTTCCTTTTGGGGTTTCCTGTTTAGACCATAAACAACCTAATAAATGCGGTTTACTAAGTTATTTTACATAGTGAAAGAAATTTTACTTAGGGTAAAATCGGTCTTACATGGTGTACTTGGGTCCATCTAATGATAATAGGTTAGATGACCAAAAAATGGTGTAACAGTGAGTTCCATAAGAGATCCAATCACAACATGACTGAGAGACGAGCTAGGAAATCACTGGTGGCCAAGCTAAAGACTTTTGAATCAGATGCATACTCCTACTCTAATTCAGAATCTGATAAGGGGAATGACAAAGGGAAACATATTATTGAAGTGGAAGCCAACGCCACCATTTCCACCATCAAGATCGCAAAGGATGAGCTTGAAGATATAGAGGAAAAGGAGTGTTTGTTCCACTCACAAATGTGGGTGAAAGGTTCTTTTCTACAGTTCATTATCAACAACGGGAGCCAAAATAACCTCATTTTAGCAGAGGTTGTGAAGCGGTGAGGCCTACCGACTACAACACACCTGCAACCACACACCATCAGGTGGCTTCACCAAGGACAAGATCTCTGTGTCACCCAAAAATGTCGCCTCCCCTACAACATGAAGCCATTAAAAAATGAGGTACTGTGTGATGTTTCTCCTCTCAAATTTTGTGATGTATTATTAGACCAACCATACTTATGGAAGCTACATGCTATGTATGAATCTAGGCCTCAGACTGTTATTATTAATTTGGGAAATAATTTTTACAAGATACCAGAGGTAGCACCGCCTACTGCCATCTCTCTGATAACTGCGAAGAAATGCAATAATATAATCTCCCAGATTGGGAAATTTTTTTTCCTTATGATTCGCCTTCAAGGACAGAAGAAGATTGTGGCCACGACCTCCATATAGGGCTCCTCTGCACATTAAAAAAAAATGTACAAGGTTGTTGAGGAGTATAAGGAAATCTTCACGTCTCTTTGAGGGGTACCTATACATTGTTAGGTCAAGCACTCCATCGATTTGACTTTGGGCATGTCGCTTCCCAATGGACCGATCTATCAACTTTTTTTTGTTCTGGAGAATGATGAAATAAAGAGGCAGAGTCAGGAGTTGTTGCATAAAGGGAAAATTAGGCCAAGTTCATCACCCTGTGGGAACTTGATCTTGTTGGTACAGAAGAAGGGCGAGACTTAGATACTAGGGAAAATTTTAAGGATGGAAGTTTATCTTAAAGTTTAGAAACCTTAGCAAATATTACTAGTCCCCACTATGTAAATTGTATAATTTTTTATGATATTTTTGAAAAAAAATTTAAGTTTTCTAATTATTTTATATTAGTATATATAATTTTTTGGCGATTTTTAGGGTAAAATATTTTTATACTATAAAATTTGGGCTATTCAATTTTCAAAAAAATGGAAATTGGCGAATCTTTTTTTTGGAAAAATCATGTAAAATTATCCCACCTATGAATATTAGCCCCTAAAATTTTCCTTGTTAGAGACTCTATATTGACTGTCGAGCACTGAACAAGGTCACTATCCGGAATAGGTATCTGATTCCATGGATTGATGACCTGCTAGACCAACTCAAGGGGGATACATATTTTAGCAAGATTGAATTGAAGTCTGGTTATCACCATGTATCAATCGAATCCTCCAATGTGTGGAAGACTACCTTCAAATCCAATGAGGGCCTTTTTGAATGGTTGGTAATGCCTTTCGAGTTAACAAATTCCCCCACAAGCTTCATGAGGTTGATGGAAAACAAAATATTTTGACCTTTCACTAACTCATTTGTGGTGGTGTATTTGGATGACGTCATGATATTTAGCCAGAGTTGGGAAGAGGACCTCCACCACATTCAATAGGTCCTCTAAACATTTCGGCAACACAAGTTGTACTCCAATTTCGAGATATGCACTTTTTCCATGACCCAGGTTAAATATCTGGGGTACATCATTGACGAGTAGGGTGTGAATGTTGACCCATCCAAGATTCAGGTCATTCAATATTGGCTAGCCCCAACCACTCTAACACAACTCCAAAAATTTCCGGGTCTTACCAACTTCTACCACAGGTTCGTGTTGGGATTCTCTCATATCACTTGGCCTTTGAGTGAAGTCACCAAGGGGGGGGGGGGAAGTAAAGAAAATTTATTTTGGTTTGAATCCCAATAGAAGGCATTCCCTGAGTTGAAGCATCGACTCTACTCTACACCAGTGCTCACATTACCAGACCTGCAACAACCATTTTAGATCGAGACATATTCCTACGAATATGCTATTGGTGAAACTATTACTCAGCAGGGGCATCTAGTGGCATATCACAGCCTGAAATTATATCACCTATGAAAAAGAGATGTATTCCATTGTGAAGGCATGTTGACAATAGAAGCATTACATTATGGGGAAGGAAACAATCATCCAAACAGACCACTGACCCATGAAGTTCATGAAGACATAAGGGAAATTGAAAATCAATCACCATAATAAATGGTCCACATACCTACAACAATTCCATTTGAACATTAAGTACAAGAAGGAAGAGACCAATAGTGTTGCTGACTTCCTCAACCGATCGCTAGTCATGGCGTTGACCACTATGCTCAACTATTGTAGGGTCGAGACTTATAGATGGCTGACTCTTTACAACAGTGATCCAGAATTCGACAAAAAATATGAGATGCTTCTAGAAGGCAAGCAAGTTCAAAATTATCACCTCCAGGATGCACTGTTATGCTACCTAAGACACCTTTGTGTTCCTTCAAGTGAGAATTCCAAGATGATTAGGGAAACACTACAGCTAGGTCATTGGACATTTCGGGGTAGAGAAAATAGTGGCAATATCATAGAATTATTTTTATTGACTGTACCTTTGACAACATTTTGGGAAGTAGATATAATCGTGCATTTCCTACACCATTTCCAAACTGAGAATCAGGAAGAAAATCCTATATACTCCTTTTTCTACTCCTAGTTGACCTTGGGAATCCATCTCCATGAATTACATGTCGGGCCTTCCTTCTACTAAGCATAGCAACGACTGTGTTTTCATGGTCATCAACAAATTATATAAGATGGCCATTATGGAAGCCTCCAATAAGAGTAATATATTAGAATCCACTACCAAACTCTTATTTGAATGAGTGTGGGCACACTTTAGGATCCCACAGTCCATTATCTCAAATCCGGACAATAGGTTCCTAATTACATTTTGGGCAAGTCTTTGGTTGATGTTGGATACCAAGCTCACTAATTCCATGACTTTCCACCCCCAAACTGATGGCCAAACTGAGGTCACCAACATAATAATCCATCACATTATGTGCAAGTACAACTCGAAGCATCCTCTCAAATGGGATGAAATCCTTCACTATGTCCACAAAAATACAACTGATTTCTCCATAGCTCAAATTTCCAGAACCCCTTTCAGGTGGGATTGGGATTATAGCCACTATGCCCCATTGATGTTGCCATAAAATTTGTAGTTACTCAAGAATATTCCTCTCATGTCTAATCTGAAACTGATAGATCCAATTCTAATTACAAGCAACGACATGAACAACATCGGATGCTGCACATGTTCCACTTGGACGAAAACATTTGGCTACATTTTCAGAAGGAGTGCCTCGCTGGATCCCACCACGAGCTTTTCCCACTCTGATATGGGCCATACACCATCACCAAGGTTGTAGGAGATAATTCCTTCGAGATCAACATTCCACCATTCCTTGGTCTGCACCCATTGTTCAACGTGAACCACCTCTAGCCGTACTTTCCACCATTACTGGACACATCCGACATTGAAAAACAACTTGCACTCGCGAAGTTAAACTCGGAATGCATGGAACAAGCCATAACTTATGGGATCATGGGAAAAAATATCAAGAACACTTGCATATAGAGGATCCATCTATATTGATTTGTCAAATCAGGCTAATTCCTTCACCATGGCAAGTGGTTCACTATGGACCAAGTTCAACAGAATTTTCCTCACCTCATGGAGGATCTGCACACAATAGAGACTATTGCTTCCTAAGGGGGGAGGAGTGATCTAGGTGGATATTGGTGGTCACCCACCTATTCCACCTAGACCCCTAATTAGTTTCACCACTTAACTTATTTATAGCAACATTTACTATTTTTAACACTTTTTGGGTCCTGAACTTCCAAAGCAGTTTTGACCCCCTAAACAACGTTTATTTGAGGTGCTCAGTTGGCCCATAGCCATAAGTAGGGGCCTGCCGAAAGTCCTATAGTAATTTGATAGATATTTTTGAAAAGGTATCGTATGATTCAAACAGAGATAATAAGACCAAGTTATGACCCTAGGAAGTTGGTTGCCTAACTAACCCCAATGGGTCCCACAAACTCTTGGTGTTCCATCTCCTGGGTTAGTGTTTTTATTGTTTAGGGTTTTACCTTGTTGTTCAATAATAAAAACTTCTGCGAGCATCATTGTAACATAGTTATGAGGCATGTAACTGTCACATTTCTTCTCAGAGATAAGCTACCATCATCCGAGCTAGTTTATTTCCATTCTATATGTAAACATATTTCAGTTCTTTGATATTAATGAAGTTAAGTTTTATTTAAGGTGCACTTTTTTGTTTATGTCTATATATGTGTTATAGAATCATTCAACTCTCCTGTATCTCTCATGCTTTGTTTTATGTCCTTGGAAAGCCCTTCCCCTTCAGAATTTATCACTTTGTAAAAAAAAAAATGTTTTGAATTCCATACATGATTTTTCCCTTTAAAAAACACGTACACACGTGGGTACCTCCATATAGAACCCTCATATATAATTGAAAATAAAAAATATATATATATATATAATATCCTTTTTTTTGGGCGGGGTTTACAGATTTCACTGAAAGACCACCTACAAGATCCCGTGGCCTAACTGAATCAACTACTTTTGGGTGATATATATACACCTCATGGGAAGGCCTAAATATAGAAGAAGATTTAGGATGTTGATATTTTAGTCCACTCGTCCCTGATCAAATCTGAGTTTCCCTGTGCCTCCTGTACTCCCAATCATAGGAAACCATTATTTCCTCATAATAATGTTCATAATACATTATATGACATCCATGTGTATTGCTTGAGAGATGGTTGTTGAGGCTTGGGTTGGATAGATTCGGAGGAAGGTTTCTCTTGGAGCTGTGGTCGAATCAAGTTGTATTATTCCATATTATTTTGTTGATATCAATAAAGAAGCTCTGTATTGTTCTTGAATGTCATGATCTTATGTTATGATTCATGTTATGATCTTATGATTTATGATTCATGATTTATATCCAGATGTTTAATGATCTAACATTCATATTATGCACATACTTTGAACTACTTGTTGTATACATGCTTCTTTCAACTTTGTTGCAAGCCTTCTAGCCTTGGAGGGAGTAGAGGGTTTGGACCCTAGGGGAACGACACCAAACATAGGATTTACAGATATCTTATACTAACCCAAATTTAGTAGTTTATGTAGTAATAGTTCTTGATTACTGACTTCTTATTGATTGATTGCGCTTCGATCTGTTGGGGTTCTCAACCGTGACCCTGGGGAGCTTTCTCCCACAACAGAATTGGTGACTCTGCTAAGGAATGAAATCTTGTATTTTGTAATAAGATTTTTTTGTCTCTTGATTTGGGCCCTTTTTTTTGTATCCATATTTTTCTAGTGTCATTAGCTTACTTGCAGTCTAGGCAGGTAGTCTGATCTTCTGGATCAAACTTGTACTTTTTATTTTTCTTTAATGTTCTATATATATACACTTTTTATTACACATGGTTGCATACATACATGTTTAATTCCAAAGAAACATGCATATACACTAGTTTCTTCTGGCTCAGTTGTGTATATACACAAGTTTGTCTCTATATAATCGTGTATATTTGTTTTTAGATGAATTTTTCAAATCATGTTCAAAGTAAAGGGTCTTACCTGGTCTCTTGTGCTTTACTGGAGTCATAATTAGTCTAGAATTTTTTTTTTTTGTTATTATCATCCTTCCTATCTCTTTTTGTGAAAATACCTTGTCAACCAACGGTTTGCATGTTGGTGAAGTTTTGTGTTTAAAGTTTGGGTTCATGCTTTCTTTGTGAAGTACTTGATTTTTTTGTATTTGGGGCAGTGAATTGATTTTAAATTCACTTATAGCCCAATCTTTTCATTACTTTTCTTTGCATTCTTGAAATTTCCCTATTTGGTTTTTTTTAATTTTTTGAGAAGTGTTTTTGCAATCTTGGAAATATTTTGGGATTCTTGAAATCGTTCTTGCTTTCTTAAGTCTTTATGCTTTTGTTCAGATCAATTTATTCAAGTTTTTAGTCCCTCTTCACTTTGAGTCCTATTATATTGGATATTTATTATGGCTTGTGAAGTTTGATGTCCTTTGTGTTTGATTTTTATCTTGGAGTTATTGGTTGCTTTGTCTTCTCAAAACTTTCTTTGTCCTTAAAAAGAAAAAGATAATTTTTTTTTTTTTTTCCTTTATTTTCTTTGGTTTTGGTTTTTGGTCTCTTTGGTTTTCAAACAAGTGTGAAATATTTGCTTAAACTTGAAATTTGTTGCGTTTGGGAGATATTGTTCTTGGTATTTGTTCCTTTTTGTGTGTCAATTTTTTCCTGTTGGTTCTTTTTAAAGAACACATTTGTTTACTTTAATAATAGGTCATATAATTTTTCATTTGATAATTTTAGTTTGCACTAAGGTAGTGGCACTATAAGCATTGTAGTATTTTCAAAATATTTTGAGAGTGTGAGTGTGTTTTAAAAAGGAAAAAAGAAAAAAAAATTTCTTTCATAGTTTTCTCATAGAACCTTTGTAGAAATCACTATTCATCGAAGAAAAGGAGTTTAACTTCATGTAGCGAGGCTTTCTATTGATTTATTTCTGTGTCAAAAACATCATAATTTGCACTTCCATTTACCTGTGACTTAAAAAACAACCATTAAAGTCAAGCTTTTAGTTAAAATGAACTATAATTTTGCTTTGTCATAGATACATCAACTAGTCTAGGGAATTTAGGGCCTTGGAATAGGTGTGTGGAGAGTTAACTCTCCAAGGCCACTCTAAATTGAAATTTAGAGGTTGATTAAAGAGTTAAAAATCCAGTCTCGTTAAGCTATCCAAAAATATCTTATAACACAGGAGTTAAGCATGAGAAAAAGTGAAGACAAGGAAAGAGGGATACCCTCTCTCCTACTTGTTGGATCCTGCACCCAGGACTGTTCCGCCAAAATTTCGATACAAAATGGTGACATTAGTTTCCTTTCCTAGGGACCACATAGGTGACTGTGGGGGAAAATGCCCATGGTACCTGAGACATATGTTGTATCACTCTCGTTAGTAATTATGGAGGGTACCCTTGTGAAGCTCATGTACTTTCACTGGAAAATGATTTTGTCTGGAGGTTAGCGTAACTGTTTCTGTTACATGAGCTAGTAGGATTGGGCCGTAATTATCCTAGACTATATTCGGAATGTCCTTATCTTCACTTTCTTGTATTTTAGTGTCCGGTCCTAATCACCTGGAGAAGAAAAACCTGGAAGTTGCTTGTTTAGTTGTATCTTTAGGGGCTTTTTAGTGAGTGATCTTTGCTATTAGATTGCCATATGTTTTTAATTTTCTTTGAGTCTTTAAAAGGTTTTCTTAATAATTAAAGGTGGCTGATCAACTAGTTAATCAGTCTAGGAGGCTTCATGGGCTCTCACCTACAAGTACTTAGCCTTCATCTAGAAGGCATAGGAGTAATTCTGCTGCTTATTTTAAACCAATAGCAACAAGCACATCAAAGATTGATCCTCCTCTTGGGGCTATTGTTTCACAGAGTGAACCTAGTGTAGTTCGTAATCTGGACAGAAACACTCCAGTCCTTACTAGGGTACTCTTCCAATCATAATATGAGGTTGAGATTGAAGACGTTCCTCAGTCCCCTGTGACTTCTTCTTCACCCCTTCCTTCTAATTTTTCGGATATTATATTGTACGTAGGCATCCCGACTCACATGCTGGTGATCCTTGTTCACTCTCCTTTTATTTCAATGGCCAATGTTAGAGGCACGATTTCAGCTATGGATACTTCTAGTGTGCAAACCCCTCCTTTATTTGAAGGAGGGGGTACAATTTATACCTCTACTATCACAACTAGTGCTGTAGTTCTTGGCTCTACCTCCCTTCTAGTTCCGAGTGGGGTTAGCCAACCTTTTCCTTCTTACACTGGTTCCAATCCTATCGGGATGACATCCAGTGTGATTCCTTTGGTTCCTTCAACCTTCCCATATATTGTTTCCACATCAATGACTTCTATGACAAGTGGTTCAACATATTTTCAGGCTTTTGATTTTGGAAGTGGTCATATACCTCATTCCAACCCATCTTTAAACATAGAATCACTACCTTTATTCGCTCAGACTTAGAATCCTAATCCTTTTCATTAGTGTCAAGGATGGGAAAACCCTTTAGTTATTGGTTTAGGACTAGGAATCAATCTTATTTATTTTTTCAGTAGGGGAGTATGCCTTTCCCCTCTGTCGGGACCTCATAGGTCTTTTCTCCTTTAGCTAATGCATGGAATCTTTATTAGGGGATTTCCCCTCCTTTCAATGCTTCGCTAGGAGGAAAATTTCCTATGTTTCGAAACCATACGGTAGGGGTGGATACCCTCTGAATACCTCTGGTCTAGAAGGATTTCCTTATGGTTCAACTTCTTATAGGAGTAATCCTTGGAAACCTGGTGCCTCTACAAATCCAAGATACTATTTTCTTAATGTTGGAAATTATACTCTTGGTGGGTGGAATTCTCTTGCTCGTCTACACTTACTATTCCTAGGAACCCTAAAATTTCCAAATATTTTGAAATTGACGAGTGTTCCAATTTGATATAATTTTTATTGGCCTCTGGTTCCCACCAAAATTCCATCATATATTCCAAATTTCGAAGGGAATTCTGGAGAGGATCCGACAGATCATGTAACAACATTCCACTTATGGTGTTCATCCAACTCCCCAATCGAAGATTCAATCAAGTTGAGATTATTTCAATGCACCCTAACTGGAAATGTTGCGAAATGGTATATAGAACTTAATGTGGGTACCTTTTCTACATTTGTCGAGATGGATACTATGTTTTTAAACCATTTTCAGTTTCCTGTCTGATATAATTTTAGAACTGAGTTGTTTTCTAATTTCCAACAAGACAAAGCAACTCGTATTTTTTACCATATTTAGGAATGGCGTAGAAGTAAGAGGCTCATTAAGGCCTATATCCCTAATGAATTCCTTCTCAAATGGTTTTTGAAATCATTACAGCTAGAGATTTCTAAGGATGTGTCACTCTCTGGAGTGTTCACTAAAGAACATGCTATCTTTAGGTCCCATCAATTAGAACTCATATATTGCAATATGGAGTCCTTTGTAAAATTATTCCTAATTATCCTTGGTATAATATCAACCTAGCCAAACCCAAGTTAGTTCCCAATGTCAATGGAATAGTAGGATTGATCGCTAGTAGCACGAATAACCTGCTAAGTCAATTGCAGCAAATTTCCTTCCAAACTGCTTCTTCGATACATGCATCTTCATCAGTGCCTATGCCTTATAAACATTTTGATGTTAACGATGTCAAATATTTTAATCCCAAATGAAATTAAAAATATGATGGGAATAAAAGGGACATGGCGAGAAAAAGGATAAGGATGGGAGGGAAAATGCAAACAAACCTAGTGATAATACTAGGGAGGGAAAAAAGGAGTTGAAAAAGAAAGTCAAATTTCCATGAAAATTATGTAGTGGAGATAATTTAACTCATATTTACCCTAAGATTCAGGACACTCAGCACTTGTTAGCATAGCAGGGTCCTTCTAACTCCTAGGTTGTTCCAACCAACCCTTTTCCCCAAGGGCAACAAATTGTTGCTGACGTGAATACTAATATTGGGACCCCCATAAGGGGCAACAAAGATGGGGAATATTCATCGAATTTCTATATGGTGAGGTCTCATATTGATGTTGCTATAAGATCACATGATTATGGTGAGCCGAAACATTCTAAGCCTAAGGCTTCTTTCGATGTTGAAGAGCCACTCCATATTGAGGGGCCCATAGTTTATTCTATACCTTGGATGTCGAAAGGCTCTACAAAACATTATAAAACTAATACTAATTCCAGGGTTGTACAAAAATGTCCATTATTGAAGATTTGGCCCAAAGCGCTTGTGTGATGTTAGCGTTAGAGGTACTCCAATCGTGTCCTGCACAAAGGAGTGCATTTCTCAATATGATCATAGTAGTAGGTCCAAGAAACAATCTTTTTGTAACACTTGATATTTCGAATATTAAAAAGATTCTCGCCCATCATATGGTTTTTCAGGTCAAATCTACAAATTAGAAAATGAATGTCTTTTGAACTGTAGTTGATGAGGGGGCTTCCACATGTGTCATGTAAATGGCATGTTGGAAGGCTATCAGATCTCCTGAATTTTTTCCTTCCCCTACTCTCCTTACAATATTCAATGGTCATTCTCCTAGGAGACATGGAATTATTCCAACCTTTATTGTCTTTGTTGGGGGCAAGGTGGTTAATGTTGAGGTAGAAATAGTTGATTCCAATTACGATTATAATATTTTCTTGGGTCGAAATTGGGTTTATGAAATGGATGCTATTGTATCATCACTATTTCACATCCTATGCATTCTCCATGAAGGGATAATTGTTACAGTTGATAAAATGGCTTATTCTCCTAAATAGCCCAATGCATCTTCTGATTCAACCATTCCCTTGGTGAAACATTCCAAGCCGCTTGTGGAGAATTTAGGAGTTAGAATGTGTTCCTCATTGATGGGTGCTTTTGATCTAATTAATTCTATTTCATCCTCCAAGGCCCCTAATTAGAGAGGTTTCTTTAGAATTTATTATTTTTATAACCCTTTACCCTTACCCCTCTCTATGGCCACATTAGAGGAGGGGAAAGTGGGTGTAATGGCATACCCTATCTCTGCAGAAAAAACCACTTATCAATTTATAGTCACTACTGTAGATTATGATCCTACTCCTCTTTCATCGGAGGATTGGATGGTGAGTGTAGCTCCAACATGGTTTCTTGACTCTACTTTCACTATGGATGTCTTGATATTGTATTATTATCTAAAGAGGAAATCCTAGAAGCAGTGACTAGTGTAGAGATACTGTGGGATGACTTGCATCATCGGTCATATTTCCTCCTAGATTTGCATGAAGTCAAATCAAGTTTGTCTAGTTCTTCTTCAACCGGAAATGTTCATACAATCTTAAATCCTATGGCCCCAACACATATTTTTTCCGAAGCTAATATGTCCATTATTTTGGAAAGTATTCCAGTGAACATCTCTAGGGATACCAGTATTACCGAAAATGTCTTCATCGGAGTTGCATTTTCCCTTGAAAAAATCAAGACTTATAACGATATTTTTAAAGAATTATGAGATGTGTTTGCTTTGTATTATGAGGAAATTCCTAGAATATATCCATCGATAGTTCAACATGGCATCAAGACCTATGAAAATGCTAAGCATCTATGAAAAAAGATTCGACCGATCAACCCTAGGAAAGCAACAACTATCAAAGATGAGGTTAAAAAACTGCTAAAGGCGGGTTTCATATACCCCATTCCATTAACTAAATGGGTCTCAAATTCAGTATTTTCCAATAAAAAGAAAGGAAATATCCGAGTGTGCATTGAATTTATGGATTTGAATAAGGATTTTCTGAAAGGTAATTTCCCCACACATTTTATCGATCATATTATTGATGAATGTGCGAGAAACGATATTTTTTCCTTCATGGATGGTTTTTTTGGATATAATTAGATTACTCTCCATCCTAAAGATCAGCAGAAGACAAATTTTATTTGTCCCTAGGGTAGGTTTTCATACAAAAACATGCCTTTTGGTCTTAAAAACACTGGAGCAACTTTGCTTTGGGCCATGTCATATTCTTTCCATGACATCATGATCCAAGATCTTTAGCTTTGAGATGGATTAAAGAATTAAATGTAAAATTTCATCTTAACCATGAAAATTAAAAGTCATGAACATAAGAAGAGAGAAGCACATAAGATCATACAAAGAAGACAAGGACTTGATAATGGAGCTCGTCTAGAAGGGACTACGTCTCCGAGCCCTGCTCAATCAGTGGAGAGGCCCTCTTTCATTAAGTGGAAAATAAAATGACAGTACAAACATCAATGCAAAATTATGCCCTTATACCTCCATAGCTGAATGTTCCTGAAAATTGGAAACCTCTGATGAATAAATAGACAACACCATTGAAATCGTGTCACCGAGATGTGCAGAATCCATATAAAATTTTCCCGATTCTGATCCCAGACAAATCCGGGCCCTCTGTAAATTAGCTCATTTCATGGTTCTACCCTCCCTCCTACAAGGCACTCAAGGTGCCACTCTGCCTCAGTAAAAGTGCCACTCCAGGTATGCCTAGGTGCACTTCTGAAAGAAAGGTTTAAATAATACTGGTTGTCCAAACTCCCCAAGGGAGCCGCTTGGCATAATGGTTACAGATCCAAATGGAAGGGAGGAGGTCAGGTGGTCAAACCTCGCCCCCTCCCGCAATAGAAATTATAGTTTTAAAACATAACACAATTATTTTAATACTTAAAAATTATTTTCTTGGGTGGGGGGCCAAACCCGCATCGAGCGACTCGCCCACCGGTTCTCAGCTAGAGTAACATATATATGGTGTATATATAGTTGGTGGGTTGGGGCGATGGGGTTGATAGCCCCCACCCCACATGTTTATTGTTATATTGTTACACAGTTGGGTGGGTCCGGCGGGGTAATGGTTGCCGACCCATAACAATAAATTTTTATTTATCATATGGTTGGAGCAAGGGTGGTGGTCATGGCCCGCCCTTGTCATTTTTTTAATTTTTTTTTTTGTTTTATTTAA
>CM076582.1:1036569731-1036659875 GCA_034641835.2 Pinus albicaulis | reverse complement strand
AAGGATCCAACTATATATAATTTTCAAAGTAGGCCAACTCCTTCACCAAGGCAAGTGCTTCACGAGGGACCAAGTTCAATAAAAATTCCTCACCTCATGGAGGGTCTGCATGCAATGGGGAACATTTATTCCTAAGTTGGGAGGAATAATAAAGGTGGATATTGGTGACCACCAACCTATTCCACCTAGACCCCCAATTAGTTTCATCAGTTTCCTTGTTTATAACAACATTTACTACTTTAAGCAGTTTTTCAGGTCCTGAAGTTCCAGAGAAGTTTGAACCCCTAAATGATGCTTTGAGGTCCACAAAAGGCCTATAGTGATAGGAAGGGTCCTATCGAAAATATTTTAGTGCTCGAAGATATATTTCTGACAAGTTATCATACACGCCAAACAGAGATAATATGACTAAGTTACAACCCCGTGAAGTTGGTTGCCCAACTAACCCCAACGGGGCCCATAAACTATTGGAGTTCCATCTCCTAGGGTTGGGGTTTTGGTTGTTTAGGGTTTTCCCTTGTTTTTCAATAATAAAAATTCCCTTGAGCCTCATTATAACATAGTTCAGAGGCATGTAGCTACTACATCCCTTCTCAAAGATAAGCTACCATCGCTTGAGTTATTTCAATTTTGTATGTAAGCATATTTTAGTTCTTTGATATTAATGAAATGAAGTTTTATTTCTGCTACACTTATGCGTTTATTTATATATGTGTATTCTATTACATTCTTACATACTTTTAGATCATTTGTAACCATTACTTGGGGTTGATTCATTGTCTTCTAGTTGTTGTAATATTCCCAAATGGGAAAAGAAGTAATATATTGCATAAACAAGCAAATATCAGTGTATAAGATCACACCAAAATATGAGACCACTATTGATCCTTCTCATTAGTTATAAAAGCAGCAAATAATACAATATAATGAGGCACAAATAATACAATACAAGCCCACGAGCCTCCAAGGAGTAAATCCCTCAAGAATGAGATGTTGCCACGATATCAAAAACACTGGAAGACTGCTACAATGCAGTCATAGAAGCACTGCTACAAAAATTTAATATACACAAGATGAGATGGCTGATATATGAATAAAAAGATAATGTACATGAAGATCAAGGATCTATACAACCTCCAACCAAGACCCTAAAAGGGTTTTCAGAAATACACCAATATACATGAAATGAACCAAAGCCCTAGGGCTGAAGATTCATTGCAACAATACAGCTAGAAATATGGGGCTTATCTGATATGGAAATTAATATAGCCTCCTCTAATAGAATCTCTAGATTAATGGCTGATACCCTCTCTAGAAAACCTCCTCCCTAGATGGTGTGCTGAAACCACCCCTGCAATTCCTCCCTAAAATAACACAGTCCAAGATTGAAACAGTGATATAGGGGAAAATGATGATGTGTCCTGGTGCCAAATGCTACAATAAGGCTCAAGAGCCTTCCTTACTAGCCTCCCAATGGAAGGAAACCTTCCTCCACTGAAAATCTAGATCAAAAATCACCCAGATGTATTCTCTACTGCTGCACCCTGCAACTTAGCACATCTCTCAACATAAACTACACTGTAGAATAAATATGGAGCTTGGCCTGATGCCTAAATGTGGAAATATAGTGAAAATACTCTTCTTGAGTGGGAACTATAATTCCCCTAAGGATATAGGTGGGATTCCCACTCAGGAACACCTTGTGCTAAACATCACTGCAATCTTAGCTAAAAAGCTAAAGAGAGCAACAAGTCTAAACAAACCATAAAATCTAAAATATCAAAACATAACACAATGATCTATGGCTGCCACCCTCTTCCTTATATAAGTGGTGAGCTTCCTCACCCTTGGCCCCACTCATTAAATCCACTATCTCCATGCATGAGATCTCCCTCCAAAACTGCATTGTACCATAATGAATGCCACTCCATGACAATGTTGTTGATTTGTTCAAAGTTGACCCAGTCTACATGCTCCAACCCCTTTTCACACATAAGGGTGATTTATTAAGCCACTAAAGTGATCTCCTTTCACATTAGTAGTGATTTTATTCCTACTAAGGAGATTTATGGGTCTCCATACCCTATTATTCAGCAAATTAAGAAGAAAAATAAAAAATTAATATTCCAACTAGCTCATGGATAATTGGCAATATTACAGTCCTCCCCTCCCAAATGTGGCTTGTCCTCAAGCAACTATAAAGGTGAGTGATGCAACTCTTCTCCTCCTTCCTTGGTGACACCTCCATGTGATAAGCTCTCCTCATAAGCCAAGTGTCTCCCAATCAATCCCTCCATGAAATGCTCCTCTCAAGTACTCATTAGATGCAAATGACTCATCTCATAAGGAAGAAAAAGATCCAATGTAGAAATCATGGTTTGCCCAATGTTCTCCCTAAAACATGAAGCATAAGAAACATGGAGAATATCTCTCCCAATGGGCATGTTCAATCCTCCCATACTTCCTCCATTCATTCCCATAATAAGAATGAGAACATCATCAATAAATGGGATCAAAACCAAGGATACAAAAGTTGTTATATGCAATAATGGAGGTAGATCATAGTCCCAATTGTAAAACCAGTGCAGTATATCTCCTGGCTGCCTCATATAATGATATGGTAAGTGGTTTCCTCAACAGTTACTTACTCCATAGTCTTCTAAAAGTTTTGAGAAGGTGAGTAATGTTTGGTGCCTTTGGTGCACACCCGAAATGATATGTCATCTCCCTATATCTTACTAGGGAGTGGCCATGTGCAACACTATTTATGGCCCAAACTTGGCCATGAATTTTATAAGGAAGAATGATCCCACTTGGAGAAATGGCCTGCACATATATGGTAAAGGAATGCAAATAATCATCAAGTAAATCATTATGCATATAAACATGATCCATGGAAAATTTTAGGGGCTAATATTTGCAGGTGGGCTAATTTTCCATGCTTTTCTAAAAAAAAAGATTCGCCAATTCCCATTTTTTTTTTAGATTCATTCGCCCAAATTTTATATTATAAAAATATTTTACCCTAAGAAATCACCAAAATTTATATATACTAATATAAACTGATTACAAATCTAAATAATTTTACAAAAATAACATCAAAAATTTTATAACTCAAATATTGGGGACTACTAAGATTCGCCAAGTTTTTAAACTTTAAGATAAACATCCATCCTTAAAATTATCCGATCCTTACCATAAACCCTGCTCATACCAATGGAGTGGCTCATAGATAGATCCCATCTCATTCCCATAGACAAAAGAGGTGGTTGTGATAACTCCATCAAAGAGTTATGTATCTCCTCCATCTCCACATGATCCATGCATATCCTCAAATGCTGATATATTTCCTCTTCAAAGCCTTCCCAAGTATATCCCTCCATGATAGTATGGTATGCTCTCATGGAATAAGTATGGTTGAAGAGAAAATAATCATGTGTTGCATGTAGTAACTTCTCCTTGAGCTTGTAAGCTCTAGATAAGAATATTCTACCATGATAGTAGATGACCTCATCTCTGACTGAATATCCCTCCTCTAGTAGCTAGTCATCAAGTATCATGCAAGAAAAAATATCCTTGGAATAATCCATAAACAACAGGGATTTCCAATATGGATCTATCCTCCAAAGTGGCAGCGGTGATGATATATCATATAAAATATCTGTCATGTGGCTGCCCTCCTCTTTGCATCTCCCATGCCAAAGTGACATACTAGGATGCTGCTATCCCCTCTCTGTTGCTCCTCTTGTAGCTGCTCATGCTCAAGTAAAGGTTGAATATTTTGGAGGTTAGTCTTCCATGGGAAGTTATCACCTATCCAAAACTTCCTGAGTTTGGCCAAGGTATGCATGAGTGGCCATAATCCTCTACCATGTGTGGAAGATTTATCCCAAAGTGAGAACATCTTCTGAGCCTCCAAATTAAAGGAATAGTCTCCTTGCACCATGATGGTGTCATCCTCCATCCTTGTATCATCCTCTCTTAGCGCAAGATGTGGTGTGAGAGTGAGTAATGATGATAGTGGGATAATGTCTCCCTCCTCTTTGAGTCCACCCAAGACTCTCTGTGTTGTACCATGACCTCCCAATGTTTTCACTCCTCCTAGATATATGAGTGGTGCAACATATTGTGAGACATTTATCACGAAATATTTATCAGGTGGCCTCCTAGGTGGTTTTCCACAAAACAATAATGTCTCATGGGCCAAATTCATGTGCATAATAGATGGGAATACCATGTCCCTGATTCCACTGTGCAAATCCAACTCTGTTTTATGTGTGAAAGTTTTCTGATATTTGGTTACTACTCTCAATTATGCAAGAGTCCCTCTAATTGGAGCAATTTCTCAATTCTCACCTCCTGGTGGTGGTGGATGATATCCTACTATTCCAGCTCTATTACCCCCTTCTTGTTCTTCTTCCTCTTCCTCCTCATCATCTGAGAAAACCTCTATATAGTGTGCCTTTCCTGCTGCATATATATGTCTTGGTGCCCATGATTCTTGGCATGTGAAGCAAAGCTTCCTTCTCCTCAAATCTCTTTAGACATCATCACTAAGAGTTACTTTTTTTTTGGCTCTCTTTTGAAAAAGGAACCTTCTCATCTTTTCCCTTTGATGGAAAAGTGGGCTTTTGCTGAAATGTTTCCTTTTATTCTGGCAAGGCATCTTGTAGATCTCTAGCCCTTTCAATGGCATCTTGAAGGGTAGTGGGATTGGTATATTTAACCAACACATGAAGAGGTTCTGCTAGCCCATCAATAAACATATAGACCCTCCTTGCTGCAGATAAATCAGGGACCATAACAATTTTTTTTAGAAATTTAGAAATATAAGTTTATGGATTACCTTATTGTTTAAGATTTTCTATCCCCATGAAAGGTGCCTTCGGATCTCTTCGATCAAACCTCTCCACCAACCTCCTTGTGAGCTCTGAATATGCAATCACATTGGCATGAACCAATGTAGAAAGACCATGAAACCACCAATCATGTGCCTCACCCTCAAGGTGCAGCGCTACTATTTTGATGACCTCCATCTCTGGTACTTGGTTCAGTTGGAAGTAGATGTCAAGCTTCTCTACCCATGATTTGGCAATGAATTTTGATGACCCATCAAAGTTGGGTAAGAAAAATCTTCCCATAGTTCGGTGTAAATCATGATTCCGTATGAATCCTTCACCTCTATTGTGATGTCGGTGTCTCCTATTTTCCTTGATCTGAAAAAATTCTTGAAAGCTAAAATGATCCTTGAATATCTGAGATTGAGACACATACTCCATGAAATATTCTTCAAGATTTTCTTGTTCTTGAAACCCTCCATTTCCCATTGCTAAGAATGTAGGCATTGTAGAGCATTGGGAAACCTGCTGCTTCACTGGTTGATCACTCCAAGCATGAGAAATGTTGGAGACTTCACCATGTAGAAACCCTTTAGGGGATTCCTTGTGTCTATCCATCCTCATATCCTTCATTTCTATTGCAATGTCTTTCATAGTTCGAAGAATAATCTTAGGAAACTCCTTCTCCTCATCTTCTCCTGATAAAGGGATTTTACCCTTGTATTCTTTGTCATCTCTATAGTCATACTTCCGGTTTCTTCTGAGATACATCCTCTCTCTATCTGAGAGAGTATATCCTTCTTCTGATGACATGTTGGCTTAAGATGCACACGCTAAGCCAAGATTATGCTCTGATACCACTGTAATATTCCCAAATGGGAAAAGCAGGAATATAATGCATAAACAAGGAAATAGCAGTGTATAAAATCACATAAAAACATGATAACAATATGGAGTCTTCTCATTAGTTATAACAGAAGAAAATAATACAATATAATGAGGCACAAATAATACAATACAAGCCCACGAGACTCCAATGAGTAAATCCCTCAAGAATGAGGTGTTGCTACTATATCAAAAATGTTGAAAGACTGTTACAACACAATCATATAAGCACTGCTACAACAATTGAATATACACAAGATGAGATCGCTGATATATGCCTCAAAAGATAATGTACATGAAGATCAAGGCTCTGTACAACCTCCAACCAAGAACCCAAGAGGGTTTTCAGAAATACACCAATATACATGAAATGAACTAAAGCCCTAGGGCTGAAGATTCACTACAACAATACAACTGGAAAGATATGGCTGATCTGATATGGAAAATAATATGGCCTCCTCCAATAGACTCTCTAGATGAATGGATGATCCCCTCTCTAGAAAACCTCCTCCCTAGATGGTGTGCTGAAACCACCCCTACAGCTCCTCCTTAAAATAACAGAGTCCAAGACTGAAATTGTACTGCAGGGGAAAATGATACTATGGCCTGGTGCCAAATGCTGCAATAAGGATCAAGGTCCTTCCTTACTAGCCTCCCAATGGAAGGAAACCTTCCTCCACTGAAAATCTAGAGCAGAAATCACCCATATGTACTCTCCACTGCTGCACCCTGCAACTAAACACATCTCTCAACAAAAACTGCACTGTAGAATAAATATGGAGCTTGGCGTGATTCCTAAATGTGGAAATATAGTGCAAATACTCTTCCTGAGTCGGCACTAAAAGTCCCCCAAGGATATAGGTTGGATTCCCGCTTGGGAACACCCTGTGCTAAACAACACTGCAATCTTAGCTAAAGAGTTGAAGAGAGCAACAAGTCTAAATAGACCATAAAATCTAAAATATCAAAACATAATGTAATGATCTATGGCTGGCATCCTCTTCCTTATATAAGTGGTGAGCTTCCTCACCCTTGGCCCCACTCATTAAAGCCACTATCTCCATGCATGAGATCTCCCTCCAAAACTGTGTTGTCCCATAATGAATGCCACTCCTCCATGAAAACGTTGTTGATTTGGTCAAAGTTGACCTAGTCTACATGCTCCAGCCCCTTTTCACACATAAGGGTGCTTTATCAAGTCACTAAAATGATCTCCTTTCACATTAGCAGTTATTTTATTCCTACTAAGGAGATTTATGGGTGTCCATACCCTCTTATTCAACAAATTAAGAAGCAAAAGAAAAAATTAATATTCCAACTAGCTCATGGATAATTGGGAATATTACATATGTTCCACCACAAATATGTGTTCTTTCGTCCAATGTACCAACCTCTATATTTCCTCCTTATTCAACCTCCACATTGCCTTCAATTGTATATTGTGATCTAGAAAATGAAATAAATTGTTAGCACATAGAAGGAAGACTTAGGTTTACAGTGAATTAGCCACCAAAAAATGTCAATCATCATCCCTTTCGACATCAACAACAAGTATGTGAAATATCACCCAAGGCATCTGCGAGGGACTAGGAACCTAGACAATTATGCACTGATGAAGGAGATGTAGACTCCACACTTATGATTATTTTTTATTCAACACCTTAGTCATTTATAATAGAAAATTTAGGTATACCCCTATTATACACATTAAATCCATTATATTCAACAAAACCATAAACTAAGCAACAAACAATTCACCACATTATGCACAAACATAGAAATTAAGCCAAAAAAGAAGAAGCTTCTATTATTACTGTGAAGTATTCATTACATTCCAACTATTGTAACTCACCGACCTATTAGATCAATTGTTATAACACTAAAGAAACTAATTACAAACCCTCATTGAAATACACACTCACACACACACAGAGCATATCTTTTACATCACGACCTTATATATTTATAAATTTACATTTTTGCACAAAGTGAAAAAACCCTATTTTGATTATGTTGGGAAATATTACCATGGGTAAAAAGCTAATGAATTCCTCATTTCCCACAATCTTCGTGCTGACCCTTAATCGAACTTACTACGTAACATCCTTTTGCATGGTGCTCCAACGATGGGGTATCCTTCGACCTTTCCTCAAAACGCTGCTCCAAGAGAGGGGTTTCAAGGGTGATGCTCGACATCACCTCATGCACTATTTTTTTTTTTTGTTTCTTTAATTATGTTTTTTTAGTTTATCTTTTTTTTTTTTTAATTATTTTTAAAATTGTGATATATATATATATATATATATATATATATATATATATATATATATATATATAATTTTATTTTATTTTGTTTCTAATATTGGTTTTATTTTTAATTTAATTTATTTAATACAACTTTTCAATTATTATTATTTTAAATTTAATGTATCTTCATTCTTTTTCTAAATTTTTTTTTAAAGGTGTTGATTTTTAATATTTTTTTAGAATTTTATTTTTTAATTTTTTAATTTTTTCGTTTTTAATTAAAATTTTAAAAATATCTATTATGTTTTTTTGGGTGTTTTTTATGATTTTTCTTACATCAATAATGATTTTCTAAACCATGGATAAAAAATGATTGCAATTTTAATGTCCCATTGAGAAAGAGCTCAAGTTATCCTAGGCTAAGATTTCAAATGAGCTATAATTTAAACCTTGAAAAAAAAATTGCTCCTGCTACAACTACTCTCTAATTCAAATATTGTTTTTTAAGGCTTTTTGTAGTCATATATATTTTTTTAATGCCATAGTTGAAAATGTTGGAACTTTAAGGTTTTTTGTACTCATAATATTTCGTTTTTAATGTCATAGTTCAAAAATGTTGGCCCATTTTAATTTTTTTGGTATTCATGATATTTTTTTTGTATTGCCATGTTTGTAAAATGTTGGAATTTTGACCCTCAAGAAAAGGGTGGTACCCATAGCACCACATTTAGATTTAGGGGTGTTTTTTCATGTTTCTATCACAAAAGTGCGAGTTTTCAGAGATGGATTTCTAACTTTGAGGTCACAATTCTCGTTAAGTGGGTAGATTTTTAATAATTTTTTTATGCTCACGCCCTTTCCTTGATGGCCATTGTATCTCTAGGAAGTGTCAATGGTGCTATACATAAAACTAAACTATATATTCTTCTTGTTTGGACTCTTCAACATGGGATTCCTTTGACACAGTCCAGGACTTAGGTCTATGTGTGCATAACCACATGAGCCTATTACTTATTAAAACTAATCGCGACTTACCTGTCAAATTCACATTTGATAATCATGAGATATTCACAAAATATGATACTTGACTTGAATCATACATGCCATTTTATATCACTTAGATGCTAAAAAACCATGGATTCAAACCGTGGTTTGAGCCCTATCTTTTACCCTTTTACCCATTAAAAAATTGAGGACCTTTGACCCACCCAAAAGCCCCTTGACCTGGGTGTTTTGCTTTAAAAAAATTAACAAACTTGACTCAGGACTCGACCTAGGGGACCCTAGCCCAACAGACCCCAAATACAAACTCGTGACTCGTCTTCGAGTCACTCTGCCCCAAATTCATGCATTTTGTCTTTGAGCACATGGATGGATTTGTGCAAAGGCTGGATGGCCTCAAAACTCTGCGTTGCAGCATTCTATGCCTCTCCAACTAATTTCTCTATGGTAGGCCCCTCCGCTGCCAAGCTGATGCTGCATTGAGTTTAGCGGAGTCCTTTGAGCATATCCTCAATGGTTTGTGATAATTTAATTACTTCCTCGACCCAAGGTTGGCTCCTTTTTACCACAAGCTGATTCTTGCGGCACATCGTATCAATCTCGTCCTAAATGTGTTGACCTTCCTATAACCTGATCAATCTCTATGCGAAACTAGGGTCCGTGCAACAATCTGAATTTCATGAAATTGTTGTTGCTTATCTCACAGGTCTATTCGTAATTGCTGAAGTACTAGATATTCCTAAATGGCGGACCATATCCCCATGGCATCTTCAAACAGGTTGTTGCACTCTTCCATAACTGTAGTAATACTGGATGTTGCTTGCTGAACAATCGCAGCTCATTGTGCCCCGACCTCTATCAGTCTCTCTAGCTGTAACTTGGTCTGTAGGTCAACAATATTATATTCCAGGTCGGTGCGCACTATCTCAATTTATATTTTGTAAGCCTTCAATGTTGTTGCAAGGGTATTAATATTTGTGGTAGGTGCAGGGTCGGATGGCACTGAAAATCCTAGAATCTCTTCGCAAAGCTAGGTGATAAGTTCTTGAAGTTGCACAACTGATTATCTGTGGTGTGCTACACTTCTTTGGCTTATTGTCGGTCATGATGTAAGTTATCACCCTCTTTTTCTTTGTCTATTCTGGCACATAAATCCTGGTACTCCCAACACTGCAACTCATCTTTAATTGTGCTATGTATCATGTGTAAGTGGGCACTAGGGAGCATGCCTAAGTTTAATTCAATGTCCTACTAGGATCAGGAAGTTGTGCACTATATTGGATGTGATGAATGAATCACTTTTCTAGGTATCTTTTATCAATCTTCTTTTGGTGGTAGATTTTTCGGTTGGGGTACTAACTATAAGCGTGCTCGCTGAATTTCATCAAGGATAGTCTTGTATTTTTGTTAAATGGTACTGCAAGATTCTTGAGTGAATTTCTTGATAGTGTTCCCAGTTTTATCATAGTCACCTTCAATCAACACGAGGGTTTCAGTCCCAGTATTATTAGAGGCTTTCCTCCTCTTGTGTGATCTTATAGGGGACTAGGGTCCTCTCTTGGTACCTCGACGAGTGTCTTTTTGCATTGAAGGGGCGTCTGCACTGTATCCATCAATGACCTCCAACTCCTTGTCACTGGGAACATCCGCAGTGTCCGTTGGTTGTTCCTCCATATTCGTCATTGTCTTAGGCTCCTGCGTATCTTTCTTCGTGTATTTCTTAGTGCACGGGTTTGACACAGATGTCTTGGGCTAGGCGGAAGAGGTGGAACTACTATCTATTTCTATAGTCAACCAGGAAGGATGCTAGTTGGAGGTGACTTGGATGAGGTCATCCTTTGTGACAAGGTAAGGCAGGTCATACCACACCTTGGACATATCTACCTTTGCATGAATGTGCACATTGTGAAATGACACTTTGAAGTTTGTGATTCATTTATAATGGTCATACAATATGGGCAATAGGCATGACTTTTTCTTAACAATTTGGTGAAGTTACATTTGGAATAAAACCCAATTTTTTTTGTTTTCGTTTACTCTTGATGGATTCTTTGTCACCCATAGCGATGCATAATGTTCCACTTCACAGAGATCAGGTTCAATCACAGGGAGTTCTAACTGCGACAAGAACTTCTATCCCACAAGCGCGACAAGCAACAAAAGCTATGCGTATTGGAACAATTTCCCTTCTTCCTGCGCCTCCTGGACATTCTCCAAGAATTATTGGCACAGGTACTTGGACCAGTTGCATTGAACACCTTTGACGCATTGTGCTGCTAACACAATGAAAGGTCTTGGAACTTCTTTGACCCGACATTTCTGCATCATTTTGTAGGCCAAGATATGCATGGAAAAGTGGAAAAAGGCATCATTGATGGTGGTGATAGAAAATCCCCGCATATTTCTAACCACTCCATATGCTTTCTTCATGTCATCGACGACCCTCTTCTCCTATCCCTTCCCTCCGAAGGCTTCTACAGGGCTTTCACCTTTTTATGGCAAGCCAGTAATCCGATGGATGAGCATGTCATTAATAGGGATCCGTGTTCCAAACCATAGGAAATTTTCATGCCCCAAAGCCAGTAGTTGGCACAAATAGATATTATTGATGTTACTGTGACCAAAATGGGGGAGAGTCCAAAGATTTAGGAGCTCAAAATTTTTGTAGTTCTAGGGCCCATTGCATTGGTTCCACCTTGATTATGACAAACTCTTCATAAGGGACTTGTTACAAGTATTGTGGCAACACGAGCTCAGTGAAATTTGTGTTGTCCACCACATCCCAATCCTCCATCTTGAGAGAAGATACCTTCTCCAATAGGTCACTCTCAAAAGGACCATATTTGGAAAGCATAGGCATGTATATTGTAGCTTTGACCTTATCAAGGTCCTTGGAAACGTCCACTGTCAGCATCCATGGGGCCATGTATGGAGGCAACTGCGATATTGGAACCACTTCCTCTATAGATCCTTCCTCTAGTTTAGTTACCTCTGGTTCTTCTTCCATCAATTGCTTCTGCCTATTAGTGCAAGGAGCCGGCTTTGGATTTGGGGTCGATTTGCGTGGAGACTTCCAGGTACCTGATATTTGACCTTTCTTTTTCTTCTACGTGTCACTGGCACCAGGTGCTTGTGGCACAGTAGGGGTAGGCTTAGTTACGGTCATGGTCTCAGGAATTAAATGGCCTAGGCCCTGTTGGCGCAACGTCTCTTCAGGTGGTTCCCACGATGCAGACATAAGAATTGGGAAAGGGACCAAGAGCATAGGGAACAATTTGATCAGATAAATAATAATTTAAAGGGAACTTGTGCATACCTCCATGCCATATTTAGTGATTCCGTGGCCTAAATGACCTTATATCTGTTGATGCAACTTCATTAATTCTCAAACGAATCCAAATGTAGTGTAATCTCATCCTTAGATGAAAATTATCCGCTCCTCCAAATGGTAATAAAACTGTCCTTTCCATATTTATTGTTCCAACTACCAGTTTCTAGCATTTCTATGACTGTAACATCCTCCTAGCATGATCCTTGCGCTAGCTTTGCAGATACCTATGCCCCCTCAAAATTCGTCACCCCAAAGCTTTTCAAGAATTTTTATAACCTATGAAAGACTTATTTAAAGCCCTGCACCCTCTTGCAACTACCCAGGGCACTAGGCCATTCTTCTAGCCATATAGTAATTTAGTGCACCCAAGGATGGGGTCATCCCTGTAAGTTTTTAGGTGACTACCATTAATATATCTAGGAATTAATTCACCACTTAACTTATTCAATCCCACCGCACCTCCCTCTGCAATTTCCTTGATAACATAGGGTCCGAGCACGTAAAATTATTGTAACAGATCAACACCAAATAATCATTCTTGAAATTATTCTATCAGATATGTCGATCGTGCCAAGAATTTTCGCGTGCCTTCTACATATGTTAGTGGAAACAAACAATCAATCTATCTTCCTCCAGTGAAAAAAGATGTGAAATGTGCTCCTCCATAATGTCTTGGTCATCCATATTGGTTATGGATGTGATATGCAGACTAGGGACAATGTATTTCATAGGAATAATGACATCCTATCCGTAGACCATCCTGAAAGGTGCTTTTCCTGTTAGCTTCTTGCATGTAGTCCTGTATGCCCGTAGAATATTAGGTATGCACCCATCCCGGTCATTGTGATTATAATTGCATTTTTTTTTGAACACATTCTCCATAATCTTGTTGAAAGATTCTATGGTTCCATTCACCTAGGGATGAGAGGGTGCACACTTATGATGATGTATCCCAAATTCTTCTATCAACACCTGAATGGTTCCATTTAGGAAATGTGTACCCTGGTCACTCATCATAATTTTGGGGCATCCAAAACTCATCAAAATATTCTCAAAGAGAAAATGCATAGCCATCTCTACGCTACAATATTTCACAGGTTGAGCCTCCACCCACCTAGTCAAGTAATCTATGGTAGTGATGATGTATCACTCTCCAATTTTCTTCCCTAGGGGGTTAATCGGTCATACAAAATAAATTTCCCATTTTTCGAATGCTTAAAAAGTTACCTGCGGTTGTAGTTGCATCTCATCTCTGCGTGAGGGTCTTCAAGTCCTCTGACATACATCACAAGCGTGACAATATTCCTTAGAATCACTGTGAAAATTATGCCACCATAAACTAGCCATTAAGATCTTCTACATGGTCAGTTTACCAGCATAATGACCGCTCGCAATGCCTCCATGTGCTTCTTCCAATATGCTCGGTCACTCAAACATAGGAACATATCACCTCAAAACTTCATCAGCTCCCATCTTATATAAGTAACCTACAATCAAAGTGAAATATGCTACGCACAATACCAATTCTTTCTTCTGCTTGACTATTTTTTCTACAGGCATATTCCCAATGGTTAGAAGAAGGATGATATTGGAAAAATAATCAAGATCTACCTTAATAGTGAACATGTAATATTGCAAATTTAGCATGCAGCTAATTGGAATACTGATTTTTGTTTTTATCACCTAGTAATTGAATAAATGGGTAAGGAGGCCCATGCATAGTAAAGATATGAATAAAATCCATCATAATGTGAAAAGGGATCATCATAGGAGTTGGATTTCACACCCTTATATGTGAAAAGGGGCATTTTCATGTGGACAATGTCAAGTTTGACCAAGTCAACAGCGCTGGGATAGGAGGTGGAGATCATCTTTAGGGACAACACAGAGATAGTGGGAGGAATATTTCTTGGTGGAGGAAATCCTAATAAGTGGGACCCAAGGTGAGAGGGCTTCCATTTGTATAAAAGGAGGGAAACACATCCATATGAGGACATGTTATTGATTATTTATTTTAGGATCTGGTTAGATTATTTTTCATTCTCTTGTTGTTTAGCAGAGTTGTTGTGATTCTTAGCACAAGGCATTCCTGTTTAGGAATTCCTTCTCCTTTCAAGAGAGGCCTCTTGAGGGATCTTGTACTTCATTTCTCCACATCCAAGCTCATGGTCAAGCCACCTCCTTTAGCTACAATGTTATTTCTGCTGAATTATAATGTTGTGTTGCAGGTTGTTGCAGTGGAGGTTTCACAACACCACTTCCTTAGCTTATTTTTCAAAGGAGGAAGCCTTATTTCCTTTGGAGGATCAGTGGGGAATATTTTGAGCTGATTTAAATATCTTTGGCATCAGGCCAACCATTTTTCATCATCTACAGCGTAGTCCCTCTCCTTGACTGCGTCATTTCAGAGAGCATCTGCAATGAGGGAATGGAGTGATTGTTTGGAGGGGAAGATCTTCAGTGCTAGGATCAACCTTTCACTTAAGCGATCCATTGGAGGAGGTTTTTTCACCTTGTGCATAATCTATCACCTATCCAAAACTTCCCGAGTTTGGCCAAGGTATGCATGAGTGGCCAAAATCCTCTACCATGTGTGGAATATTTCGCCCCAAGTGAGAACATCTTCTGAGCCTCCAAATTCAAGGAATAGTCTCCTTGCACCATGATGGTGTCATCCTCCATCCTTGTAGCATCCTCTCTTAGCACAATATGTGGTGTTAGAGTGGGTAATGATGATAGTGGGGTAGTTTCTCCCTCCTCCTTGGGTCCACCCAAGACTCTCTGCATTGTACCATGACCTCCCATTGTTCCCACTCCTTCTGGATATATGAGTGGTGCAACATATTGTGAGACATTTCTCACCAACTCTTGATCAGGTGGCCTCCTAGGTGGCTTTCCAAAAAACAATAATGTCTCATGGGCCAAAATCATGTGCATAATACATGGGACTACCATGTACCTACTTCCACTACGCGAATCCAACTCTATTTTATGTGTGGAAGTTTTTCGATATTTGGGTACTACTCTAAATTATGGAAGAGTCCCTCCAATTGGATTAATTGCTCCATTATCACCTCCTGGTGGTGGCGGATCATCTCCTGTTATTCCAGCGCTGTGACCCCCTTCTGGTTCTTCTTCCTCTTCCTCCTCATCATCTGATAAGACCTCTATATAGTGTGCCTTTCCTGTTGCACATCTATGTTTGGGTGCCCATGATTCTTGGCATGTGAAGCAAAGCTTCCTTCTCCTCAAATATCTTCAGACATCATCACTAAGAGGTACTTTGTTTTGGCTCTCTTTTGAAAAAGGAGCCTTTGCATCTTTTCCCTTTGATGGAAAAGTGGGATTTTGCTAAAATGTTGCCTTTTATTTTGGCAAGGCATCTTGTAGAGCTCTATCCCTTTCAATGGCATCTTGAAGGGTAGTGGGCTTGGTATATTTAACCAACCCATGAAGAGGTTCTGCTAGCCCATCAATAAACATATAGACCCTCCTTATTGTAGATAAATCAGGGACCATAACATAAAGTTTTAGAAATTTAGAAATATAAGTTTCTGGATTACCTTATTGTTTGACCTTTGCTAGCTCCATGAAAGGTGCCTCCGGATCTCTTCGATAAAACCTCTCCACCAACCTCCTTGTGAACTCTGAATATGTAGTCACATTGGCATGAACCAATGTAGAAAGACCATGAAACCACCAATCATGTTCCTCACCCTCAAGGTGCAGCGTCGCTATTTTGATGGCCTCCATCTTCGATACTTGGTTCAGCTAGAAGTAGATGTCAAATTCTCTACCCATGATTTGGAAATGCATTTTGATGACCCATCAAAGTTGGGTAAGAAAAATCTGCCCATATTTTGGTGTAAATCATGGTTCTATATGAATCCTTCACCTCTATTGTGATACCGGGGTCTCCTATTGTCCTTGATCTGAAAAAATTCTTGAAAACTCAAATGATCCTTGAATCTCTGAGATTGAGACTCATACTCCATGAAATATTCTTCAAGAGTTTCTTGTTCTTGAAACCCTCCATTTCCCATTGCTAAGAATATAGGTCATTGTAGAGCATTGGGAAACTTGTTGCTTCACTGGTTGATCACTCCAGTCATGAGAAATGTCGGAGCCTTCACCATGTAGAAACCCTTTCGGGGATTTCTTTTTTATATCCATCCTCATCTCCTTCATTTCTCTTGCAATATCTTTCATAGTTCGAAGAAGAAACTTAGGAAAATCCTTCTCCTCATCTCCTCCTGATAAAGGGATTTTACCGTTGTCTTCTTTATCATCTCTCTAGTCATACTTCTGGTTTCTTCTGAGATACATCCTCTCTCTATCTAAGAGAGGATCTCCTTCTTTTGATGACATATTGGCTTAATATGCACATGCTAAGCCAAGATTATGCTTTGATACCACTGTAATATTCCCAAATGGGAAAAGTGGGAATATAATGCATAAACAAGGAAATAGCAGTGTATAACATCACATAAAAATATTATACCAATATGGAGCCTTCTCATTAGTTATAACAGCAGAAAATAATACAATATAATGGGCACAATAATACAATAACAGCCCACAAGACTCCAATGATTAAATCCCTCAAGAATGAGGTGCTGCTACTATATTAAAAATGCCAGAAGACTGCTACATCGCAATCATAGAAGCATTGCTACAACAATTGAATATACACAAGATGAGATGGCTGATATATGCCTCAAAAGATAATGTACATGAAGATCAAGGATCTATACAACCTCCAACCAAGAACCCAAGAGGGTTTTCAGAAATACATCAATATACATGGAATGAACTGAAGCCCTAGGGCTGAAGATTCATTGCAATAATATAGCTAGAAAGATGTGGTTGATATGATATGGTAAATAATATGGCCTCCTCCAATAGTCTCTCTAGATGGATGGATGATCCCCTCTCTAGAAAACCTCCTCCCCAAATGGTGTGCTGAAACCACCCCTACAACTCCTCCCAAAAATAACATTTTCCAAGACTGAAACTACACTGCAGGGGAAAATGATACTGTGGCCTGGTGCCAAATGCTACAATAAGGCTCAAGGGCATTCCTTACTAGCCTCCCAATTGAATGAAATCGTCCTCCACTGAAAATATAGATCAGAAATCACCCATATGTATTCTCCACTGCTGCACCCTGCAACTCATCACATATCTCAACAGAAACTGGACTGTAGAATAAATATGGAGCTTGGCATGATGCCTGAATGTGGAAATATAGTGAAAATACTCTTCTTGAGTCAGCACTATAAGTCCCCCAAGGATAGAGGTTGGATTCCCACTTGGGAACACCCTGTGCTAAAAAACACTGCAATCTTAGCTAAAGAGTTGAAGAGAGCAACAAGTCTAAATAGACCATAAAATCTAAAATATCAAAACATAAATTAATGATCTATGGATGCCATCCTCTTCCTTATATATGTGGTGAGCTTCCTCACCCTTGGCCCCACTCATTAAAGCCACTATCTCCATGCATGAGATCTCCCTCCAAAACTATTTTTTCCCATGATGAATGCCACTCCTCCATTACAACGATGTTGATTTGGTCAATGTTGACCTAGTCTACATGCTTCAGCCCCTTTTCACACATAAGGGTGCTTTATCAAGCCACTAAAGTGATCTCCTTTCACATTAGCAGTGATTTTATTCCTACTAAGGAGATTTATGGGTCTCCATACCCTCTTATTCATCAAATTAAGAAGCAAAATAAAAAATTAATATTCCAACTAGCTCATGGATAATTGGGAATATTACATATGTTCCACCAAAAATATGTGTTCTTTTGTCCAGTGTACCAAACTCTATATTTCCTCCTTATTCAACCTCCACATTGCCTTCAATTGTATATCGTGATCTAGAAAATGAAAAAAATTGTTAGCACATAGAGGGAAGACTTCGGTTGACAGTGAATTAGCCACCAAAAACCGTCAATCATCATCCCTTTCGACATCAACAACAAGTAGGTGAAATCTCACCCAAGGCATCTACGAGGGACTAGGAACCGAGACAATTATGCACTGATGAAGGAGATGTAGGTTCTACACTTATGATTAGTTTTTATTCAACACCTTAGTCATTTATAATAGAAAATTTAGGTATACCCCTATTATACACATTAAATCCATTATATTCAACAAAACCATAAAATAAGCAACAAACAATTCACCACATCATGCACAAACATAGAAATTAAGCGCAAAAAAAAGAAGCTTCTATTATTATTGTGAAGTATTCATTACATTCCAACTATTGTAACTCACCAACCTATTAGATTAATTGTTATAACACTAAAGAAACTAATTACAATCCCTCATCGAAATACACACACACACACACACAAAGTGTATCTTTTACATCACGACCTTATATATTTATAAATTTACATTTGGGCACAAAGTGGAAAAAACCCTATTTTGATTATGGTTGGGAAATATTACCATGGGTAAAAAGCTAATGAATTCCTCATTTCCCACAATCTACATGCCGACCCTTAGTCGAACTTACTACGTAACATCCTTTTGCATGGTGCTCCAACAATGGGGTGTCCTTCGACCTTTCCTCAAAATGCTGCTCCAAGAGAGGGGTGTCGAGGGTGATGCTCGACATCACCTCATGCACTATTTTTTTTTTCTTTAATTACGTTTTTTTAGCTTATCTTTTTTTTTTAATTATTTTTAAAATTGTGATATATATATATATATATATATATATATATATATATATATATAGATATATATATATAT
This sequence comes from Pinus albicaulis, assembly GCA_034641835.2. Lineage (NCBI taxonomy): Eukaryota > Viridiplantae > Streptophyta > Pinopsida > Pinales > Pinaceae > Pinus > Pinus albicaulis. The sequence goes on along the minus strand of CM076582.1, from coordinate 1,036,640,799 downwards.
ATATATATATATATATATATATATATATATATATATATATATATATATATATATATATATTTTTCTTTTAATATTTGTTTTAATTTTAATTTTATTTATTTAATACAACTTTTCAATTATTATTATTTTAAATGTAATGTATCTTCATTCTTTTTCTAATTTTTTTTTTTTAAAGGTGTTGATTTTTAATATCTATTTAGAATTTTATTTTAACATTTTTTAATTAAAATTTAAAAAATATCTATTATGTTTTTTTTTGGTGTTTTTTAGGATTTTTCTTACACCAATGATGATTTTCTAAACCATGGATTAAAAATGATTGCAATTTTAATGTCCCATTGAGAAAGAGCTCAAAATATCTTAGGCTAAGATTTCAAATGAGCTATAATTTAAACCTTGAAAAAAAAAATTGATCCAACTACTCTCTAACTTAGATATTGTTTTTTAAGGCTTTTTGTAGTCATGATATTTGTTTTTTAATGCCATAGTTGAAAATGTTGGAACTTTAAGGTTTTTTGTACTCATAATATTTGGTTTTTAATGTCATAGTTCAAAAATGTTGGCCCCTTTTAATTTTTTTCTATTCATGATATTTTTTTTTATTGCCATGTGTAAAATGTTGGAATTTTGACCCTCAAGAAAAGGGTGGTACCTGTAGCACCACATTTATATTTAGGGGTGTTTTTTCATGTTTCTATCACAAAAGCGCGAGTTTTCAAAGATGGATTTCTAACTTTGAGGTCACAATTATCGTTACATTGGTAGATCTTTAATAGTTTTGTATGCTCATTCCCTTTCCTTGATGGCCATTGTATCTCTAGGAAGTGTCGATGGTGCTATACATAAAACTCAACTATCTGTTATTCCTATTTGGACTCTTCAACATGGGATTCCTTTGAGTCATTTAGCTCTTTAGTTTTTTCTTCCCTTTTACATCTTTCTTAAGGATTTTTTTCATGTGCTTCTATATGATTTTCTTTTGATTCAACCTTAATCTCTTCATTTGATGTGTCAATTAGTAGTACAATTATATTTCATGTAAGGGCTTCTTCATGTTTATCCTTGGGCTCTTTTTGTTTAGTAACAAAAATATCCTACAATGTAATTTTCTTTTATCATATATCAAATATCCAAAAGCTTATTTTCCACACTAATATTAAATGTATCAACTAAGTGCATCCACAGATATACCAAAATAATAGTCATGTAATCCATATGTATTGGCTTGAGGGGTCCAAACCTAGGTTCTGAGTGTATTTGCACAACCAACAAAACCCTCCAAGTATTGACCCTTTCGGTAGTGATCTTCTTTCATAGACCAAAGTCTCACCCGAAGTAGCATTTGGGGGGGGGGGGCAAAGTGCTCAAACCAAGTTTGTGCACCCAAAGGGAGGAATATGATGTGGATATAATTATTTCTAGTCTGATCCAATCACTATTGTGCTACGCTATTTCTCTTAACCTGATTTAGATCTAAATTCAACAAAACCTTTAGCACAGATGCAATCATCGTGAAATCACAAAGATCTATTATTATACTATTAACATTAAAAAATGTGCATCAATTAACATCAATCATACAACAAATCTATAAGCAAATCATTAAATCAGAAATAAAAAATGCATAAGAATAGGAATCACACAAGTAAACCAGCCAAAAATTCTCTTTATGAAGGAGATCTTCAAGAATACAACTTCTTTCTCTTCCGCACATAGCTCAGATTCCAAGCACACAACCTAGGACTTAGGTCTCTGTGCGCACAGTCGCATGAGCCTATTAATTATTAAAACTAAATCATGACTTACTTGTCAAATTCACATTACATAATCATGAGATATTCACAAAATATGATACTTTACTTGACTCATACATGCCTTTTTATATCACTTAGACACACAAAAAACATGGATTCAAACTGTGGTTTGAGCCCCATATTTTACCCTTTTTCCCATTACAAAATTGAGGACCTTTGACCCACCCAAAATCCCCTTTAACTACATGTTGTGCTTTAACAAAATTAACAAATTTGACTCAAGACATGACCTAGGGGACCCTAGCCCAACAGACCCCAAATACAAAATCGTGACTCGTATTCGAGTCACTTTGCTCTAGATTCATGCATTTTGTATTTGAGCGCATGGATGGATTTGTGCAGAGGCTAGATGGCCTCATAACTCTGCGTTGCAGTGTTCTATGCCTCTCCCACTAATTTCTCCATGGTAGGCCCCTCTGCTGCCAAGCTGATGCTTCATTGAGTTTGGCAGAGTCCTTTGAGCGTATCCTCAATGGTCTATGATAATTTAATTACTTCCTCGGCCCAAGGTAGGGTCCTTGCTACCACAAGATGCTATTTGTGGCACATCATATCAATCTCATCCTAAATGTTTTGACCTTCCTGTAACCTGATCAATCTATGTGCAGGAACTAGGGTCCGTGAAACAATCTGAATTTCATCAAATTGTTGTTGCTTATCTCGCAGGTCTATTCGTAATTACTGAAGTACTAGATATTCCTAAATGGAGGACTATATCCCCATGGATTCTTCAAACAGGTTGTTGTAGTCTTCCATAACTGCAGTAATATTGGATGTTTCTTGCTGAACAATGGCAACTCATTGTGCCTGGACCTCTAGCAGTCTCTCTACCTGTAACTTGGTTTGTAGGTCAGCAATATTCTATTCCAGGTCGGTGCGCACTATCTCAATTTATATTGTGTAAGCCTTCAATGTTGTTGCAAGGGTCTCAATATTTGTGGTAGGTGCAGGGTCGGATGGCATAAAAAATCCTGGAATCTCTTCACAAAGCTAGGTGATAAGTGTTTGAAGTTGCACGACTGATTATCTGTGGCATGCTACACTTGTTTGGCCTGTTGTCGGTCATGATGTAAATTATCAGCCTATTTTTCTTCTTCTATTCTGGTGCATAAATCTTGGTACCCCCGACACTGCAAACCATCTGTAATTGTGATATGTATCATGTTTAAGTGGGCACTAGGGAGTGCGCCTAAGTTTAATTCAATGTCCTACCAGGATCGGGTAGTTGCACACTGTATTGGATGTGATGAATGAATCACTTTTCCAGGTATCTTTTGTCAATATTATTTTGGTGGTGGCTTTTTCAGTTGGGGTACTAACTATAAGTGTGCTCGCTTGAACCACGCTCGCTTGAACCTCGCTCACCTAAACCCTGAGCTGTTGAATGCCTTGCTAAATTTCATCAAGGATAGTCTTGTATTTTTTTTAAATGGTACTGCAAGTTTCTTCATTAAATTTCTTGACAATGTTCCCAGTTTCATCATAATCACCTTCAATCAACACGAGGGTTTCAATCCCATTCTTCTTGGATGCTTTCCTCCTCTTGTGTGATCCTATAAGGGACCAGGGTCCTCTCTTGGTACCTCGACAGATGTCTTTTTGCATTGAAGGGGCGTCTGCACTATATCCATCAATTTCCTCCAACTCTTTGTCACTGGGAACATCCACAGTGTCCTTTGGTTGTTCCTCCATATCTATCATTGCCTTAGGCTCCTACGTATCCTTCTTCGTGTATTTCTTGTTGCATGAGTTTGACACAGATGGCTTGGGCTAGGTGGAAGAGGTGGAACTTATATATGTTGTTGTAGTCAACCAGGAAGGATGCTAGTTGGAGGTGACTTGGATGAGGTCATCCTTTGTGATGAGGTAAGGAAGGTCATACCACACCTTGGACATATCTACCTTTGCGTGAATGTGCACATTGTGAAATGAAACTTTAAATTCTTCGATGCATTTATAATGGTCATACAATATGGGCAAGAGGCACAAATTTTTCTTAACAGCTTGGTGAAGCTATATTTGGAATAAAAACCATTTTTTTTTTGTTTTTGATTACTCTTGATGGATTCTTTGTCACCCATAGTGATGCATAATGTTCCACTTCACATAGATCAGGTTCAATCACAGAGAGTTCTAACTGCGATAAGAACTTATATCCCACAAGCGCGACAAGCAACAAAAGCCATGCGTATTGGAACAATTTCCCTTCTTCCTGCACCTCCTGGACATTATCCAAGAATTATTGGCACAATTACTTGGACCAATTGCATTGAACACCTTTGATGCATTGCGCTGCTAACAAAATGAATGGTTCTGGAACTTCTTTGACCCGACATTTCTGCATCATTTTGTAGGCCAAGATTTGTGTGGAAAAGTGGACAAAGGCGTCATTGATGGTGCTGATAGCAAATCCCCTCATATTTATAACCAATCCATATGCTTCTTCATGTCCTCTGCGACCTTCTTCTCCAATCCCTTCCCTCCGAAGGCCTTTGCAGGGCTTTCACCTTTTTATGGTAGGCTGGTAATCCAATGTATGAGCATGTTGTTAAAAGGGATCTATGTTCCAAACCATAGGAAATTGTCATGCACTAGAGCCAGTGGTTGGCACAAATAGATATCATTGATGTTACTGTGACCAAAATGGGGGACAGTCAAAAGATTTAGGAGCCCAAACTTTTTGCAGTTCTAGGGCCCATTGCATCGGTTCCACCTTGATTATGAAAAATTCTTCATAAGGGACTTGTTACAAGTACTATGGCGACACGAACGAAGGGAACTTTGTGTTGTCCACCACATACCAATCCTCCATCTTGAGAGAAGGGAACTTATTCAATAGGTCACTCTCAAAAGGACCATATTTAGGGAGCATAGGAATGTATATTGTAGCGTTGACCTTATCAAGGTCCTTGGAAACATCCACTTTCAGCTTCCATGGGGCCATGTATGGAGGCAACTGTGATATTGGAGCCACTTCCTCTAAAAATCCTTCCTCTAGTGTAGTTTCCTCTCGTTCTTCATCCATCAGTCGCTTCTGCCTATCAGCGCAAGGAGCCATCTTTGGCTTCAGGGTCGATTTGCATGGAGACTTCCAGGTACCTGATATTTGACCTTTCTTTTTCTTCTACGTGCCACTGGGACCAGCTGCTTGTGGCACAGTAGGGGTAGGCTTAGTTATGGTCATGGTCTTAGGAATTAAATGGCCTAGGCCCTGTTGGTGCAATGTCTTCAGGTGGTTCCCACGCTGCAGCCATAAGAATTAGAAAAGGTACCAGGAGCATATGGAACAATTTGATCAGATAAATCATAAATTAAAGCGAACTTGTACATACCTCCATGCCATATTTAGCGATGCCACAGCCTAAAATACCTTATATCTATTGATACAACTTCATTAATTCGCAAACGACTCCAAATGTAGTGTAATCTCATCCTTAGATGAAAATTATCCACTCCTCCAAATGGTAATAAAACTGTCTTTCCATATTTATTGTTCCAACTACTAGTTTGTAGCCTTTTTGTGACTGTAACATCCTCCTAGCATGATCCTTATTTTGGCTTCGCAGATACCTATGCCCCCTCAAACTTCGTTGCACCAAAGCTTTTCAAGAATTTTTATAACCTATGACAGACTTATTTAAAGTCCTGCACCCTCTCACAACTGCCTGGGGCGCTAGGCCATTCTTCTGGCCATATAGTCATTTAGTGCACCCAGGGATGGGGTCATCCCTATAAGGTTTTAGGTGACTACCATTAATATATCTAGGAATTAATTCACCACTTAACTTAGCCAATCCCATTGCACCTCCCTCTATAATTTCCTTGATAGCATAGGGTCCGAGCGCGCAAAATTACTGTCATAGATCAACACCAAATAATTGTTCTTGAAAGTCTTCTATCGGATATGTCAATCATGCCAAGCCTTCTCGCGTGCCTTCTACACATGTTGGTGGAAACAAAAAATGAAACTATTTTCCTCCAGTAAAACAAGCTGTGAAATGCACTCCTCCATAATGTCCTGGTCATCCATATTGGTTATGGATGTGATATGCTGACTAGGGACAATGTATTCCATAGGCATAACGATGTCCTATCCATAGACCATCCTGAAAGGTGCTTTTCCCGTCAGCTTCTTGCATGTAGTCCTGTATGCCCATATAATATTAGTATGTGCCCATCCCAGTTATTGTGATTATAATTGCATATATTTTTGAACACATTCTCCATAATCTTATTGAAAGCTTCTACGGTTCCATTCACTTGGGGATGATAGGGCGTACTCTTTATGATGTATCCCAAATTCTTCTATCAGTGCTTGAATGTTCCCATTTAGGAAATGCATACCTTGGTCACTCATCATAATTTTGGGGCATCCAAACCTCATCAAAATATTCTCAAAGAGAAAGTGCATAGCCATCTCTGCGCTGCAATATTTCACGCGTTGAGCATTTGCCCACCTAGTCAAGTAATATGTGGCAGTGATGATGTATCACACTCCAATTTTCTTTCCTAGGGGGTTAATCGGTCATACAAAATCAGTTTCCCATTTGTCGAATTCCTAAAAATTTACCTGCGGATGTAGTTGCATCTCATCTTTGCACGAGGGTCTTTAAGTCCTCTGACATACATCACAAGCACGACAATATTCCTTAGAATCACTGTGTAAAGTATGCCACCATGAAATAGCCATTAATATCTTCTTCATGGTCGGTTTACCAACGTAATGACCGCCCACAATGCCTCCATGTGCTTTTTCCAATATGCTCGGTCGCTCAAACTTAGAAACATATCACCTCAAAACTTCATCAACTCCCATCTTATATAAATAACCTACAATGAAAGTGAAATCTGCTACGCACAGTACCAATTCTTTCTTATGCTTGATTGTTTATTCTACAGGCATATTCCCAATGGTTATAAAAAGGATGATATTGGCAACATGATCAACATCTACCTTAATAGTGAACATGTAATATTGCAAATTTAGCATGTAGCTAATTGGAATACTGATTTTTGTTTTTATCACCTAGCAATTGAATAAATGGGTAAGGAGGCCCCTGCATAGTTAAAAAAATAATAAAATCCCTCATAATGTGAAAAGGAATCATCATAGGAGCTGGATTTCACACCCTCATGTGTGAAAAGGGGCATTTTCATGTGGACAAGGTCACGTTTGACCAAGTCAACAACGCTGGGATAGGAGGCGGAGATCATCTTTAGAGACAACGCAGAGATAGTGGGAGGAATATTACTTAGTGGAGGAAATCCTAATGAGTGCGACCCAAGGTGAGAGGGCTTCCATTTTTATAAAAGGAGGGAAAGGCAACAATATGAGGACATGTTATTGATTTACTGATTTTATGGTCTGGTTAGACTATTTTGCATTGTTGTTTAGCAGATTTGTTGTGCTGCTTAGCACAAGGCATTCCTGTTTAGGAATTCCTGCTCCTTTTAAGAGAGGCCTCTTAAAGAATCTTGTACTTCATTTCTCCACATCCATGCTCAAGGCCAAACCACCTTCTTCAGCTACATCGTTATTTCTGCTGAAGTATAATGTTGTGTTGCAGGGTGTTGCAGTGGAGGTTTCACAACACCACTTCCTTATCTTATTTTTCAGAGGAGGAAGCCTTCTTTCCTTTGGAGGAGTAGTGGGGAATATTTTGAGCTTATTTCACTATCTTTGGCATCAAGCCAACCATTTTTCACCATCTACAGCACAGTCCCTCTCCTTGACTGCATCATTTCAGAGAGCATCTGTAGTGACGGAAGACATTGATTGTTTGGAGGGGAAGATCTTCAGTGTTAGGATCAACCTTTCACTTAGGAGGTCCATTGGAGGAGGTTTTTTCATCTTGTGCATCATCTATAGCCATCTCCATCTAGTTCTTGAGTTGCAGCTACTACTCAGTCTTGAGACTGCAACTCTGACATTTTTGTATGGTTTTGAGCTAGTTCCCTAAGGAAATGGTCCATCCTTCTTTCGGAAAGCTCCCAAATGGGAATCTCATCTATTTCTTGTATCATTCAGCTATGTGTATGTAAAGCTATGGTAAAAATGTGTTATTTCCTAGTTGGATGTATAGATATGCTCCTTTGTACTTATGCTTTCAAGAAACCCTTGTCGAGTTAACTCAATAATGTATTAAAGAGGCTAAGAACTCTATTTTCTTAGCATATTGCCTAATAAAACTCCATATATATGGTTTTCTATCCTATTGTTTTAGAAACCATCTTTAAGTCACACAGTCATGTGCTTCGGGAATTCTACATGGTATAAGTCATGGGGTTTTGGGTGTTTTTAGGCCATATTGGTCCCGAGAGGTCTGTTTAACTTAGAAAAAGGGATTTTTTTATGATTTCATTTTGTATTTGATGGCCATAATACATATTCTAAAGGCTCCAAGTGTTATTTCCCATTTTTTTAGCGTAATTTTTTGGAATTAATGTTTTTATGGTCAATATTGCTGAATTTTCCATTTTGGGATATTACAGTTGTATCAGAGCATAATCTTGGATCAGCCTATGGAATCTCAGCCAATATGCTATCAAGAAGAAAATAATAATAAAATATGAGTAGAAGAGACAAAAATAAGACTCCATTCTTTGGAGGGAGAAAAGAGGAGAGACTTCCAAAGTTTCTTTCTCAAACTTTGCAAAGCATTCATGAAGATCTCAAGAATATGAGAAGGGATATGTGTATAGAATCTCCAAGAGAGTTTGGATCTGAATCAAAATATATATTTTAATATGATGAGTGTGAGCATGCAGCCACACATTATGATACACAACGCAGTCCTATGTCCATATTTTCCATGGGAGAGATGGAAGAAGAAGGAATGACTAGGAGGGAAACTCTTAGTGATTTTCTGCAAGAGTATTAATCTCAAACTCAAAAGTTTAGAGATCATATCACTTTTCTAGATTTTTGCAAGATCAAGGTGAAGAGAATAAAGAAACATGATATGGATAGATTTCTTCTATCTACTTTTGATGGTTCACCTACATGTTCAGCTAAAGCTTTGGTGGAGGAGCTAGACTCCTATTTGTAGCAACATCACATTTCTGAAGATGAGGCCATCAAAGTTGTGGCGCTGCAGTTTGGAGGTAAGGCCTATGCATGGTGGATATTTGAGTCTTTTTCTATGAAAAATGAAAATACTTCTTCTTATGCAAGGTTCACTAAGACATTAGTGAAAATATTTGATGGAAAACTTTCTACAACACATGTGGTGAGTTAAACAAACATGAAAAAACAAAAACCCTGCATGTGATGGAGGAATCCATAAACTCAACTCCAATTTAGAAAGCCATTGAGGAGGCTGATATCTTGCATCATAACTTGCTAGAGGCAAGACCTCTATCTTATATTCTTGAGCAAGAGCGTATGGAGATCCCTTTTTCAAAAGAGGATCCAGTCATTGGAAGGTTGCCCATACATATTGATGAGGATGAGGGCAATAGTGTTGTCATGTCTAGATTTTATCTAGCACCTCATGCAGAGGAAGAGGGAGCTCTTGCTCCAACAAGAGGGATTATTGCAACATTGCAAGGAATTCCCGAGGATCTCATATGTGGAGATCAAGGCACAACTCATGATCTACATGTGCCATTGATGATAGGGTGTAAAAATATGGAGATAAAAGGAGGAGATAGGGAGGATGACCAACATCATGTGTGAGGAGCACACACCCCTATCTATTTCAGAAGGTTGATGCACCTAAGAGGGAGACTAGATTGCGCAGTGAGGGCAAGGACAAGTCTGTCCATCCATATATACAGTCTACTCTTGATGATGATGTCTTATTGCATGGAGACATTTCACCGGGGAGACCACCAGATCAGCAGAGGAGGATGGATGCTTCACATTTTGAGGCACCACATGTTGATTTCAGAGGAGTGGAGACCTTGGGAGAGCTTGGTCGAGCGTTGGGAGTCTTGGGTAGACTCAAGGAGGAGAGAGGAATTCTCTCAACATCATCTTTACCCACTCTCATTTCAAATTCTGTGTTGTGGCAGGAGAAACATGGGAGGGATAGCAGCCTTCCAACTTGCATCTTTGGCATGGGAGGTGTCAAAGAGGAGGATGACCATATGAAAAATGTTCTTCATGATAAATCATCAGCGCTGTCACTATGGAGGATAGATCCATATTGGTATTCCCAGCTATTGGTGGAGTATTCAAAGGATATTTTCACTTGTATGATATTGGATGACCAACTACATGAGGGATACTCAGTTAGAGATGGGATAATCTACTATCATGGTAGGATATTCTTATCTAGAGTTTCCAAGCTCGAGGAGAAGTTTCTACAAGCAGCTCATGAAGATTTCATTTTCAGCCACACTTATTCTATGAGAGCATACCACACCATCATGGAGGGGTATTTTTGGGAAGGCTTTGAGGAGGAGATATATCAGCATATGAGGAGATGCATGGATTATGTGGAGATGGAGGAGATACATAACTCTTTGGAAGAGTTAGCACAACCACCTCTTTTCTCTTTGAGGATGAGAGGAGATTCATCTATAAGCCACTCCATTTGCATGGGAAAAACATGTGGTAAGGGTATTGTTTATTTTCATAATGATTTGTATAATGTATATGTGCAACCCTTAACCATATATGTGTAGGATATTGATCAAGGAAGGAGCATTCTTCCTTCTAGACTTCATGGTCTACCTAAGGCCATAAGAAGTATTTGTGATGGCCACTCCATAGGAGGACATGGGGAGGTTGTATCTTTTGCAGAAGATGCTCACTTTGCACCATACACCATACACTTTCTCCAAACTTGTGAGGAGATTGGGGCAGCAAGAAAGTGGTGGGGAGGCCACCCATCATTTCATTTTCTATTGCAGTTGAGATTCAAACTGCATTGGTTGCATTTGAGGGACCATTGTCATTCTCCCTTGCTACATATGGCAGCAAGTATGATTCTCATTATGGTTCCATATGTTACTTTTTTCTCATTTGGGAGCATGTTTGGGGGAGAGACACATTGGTTAGATGTGTCCTTTGGGAAAGAGGATTCCCACACTTTTGCATTACATGCTCTAATGGGAGCATGGGAGGTGATATGGCCACCAAAACAAAACACTTGTCTCTTTGTGAGGTGGGCCATGAGATTGTTTGGAGCATTTGGGATATGACTCTACTAAATCATTGGGAGAAACTTTTTTGTGAGTTGCCATGTCATGTTGTGCAACAACAGTTAGAAAAATTGTGTTGTGACCACTTGGGAAATTGTTGTACCTTTCAGCTCTACATGAAACCTCCAGTATTCCACTCACTTGGATGCCATATGATGGTGATTTCCTATTCATCATATATGGGATGGTTTTGGCCAGCATGATTCACAACATTGGAGGGAAGATCTTTGGAGATCCAATTTTCTTCTTGCCACTTTTGCAGCCCAGGGGAAACAGATACTCTACACTTATCATAAGTGGAGAGGAGGACAGTGTGGGGTAGGCTACTTTTTCTACCATGATTATATTTTCATCCCACCTAATTTGCAGGAGCCAAAGGTGGAGGAGGATTTTCAGGAGTTGCCATGTTGGGAGGTAACTCATTTTGTATGGATGATAGCTTGGGGATGGAGGATCCACATGGGAATGATTATTCCCAATAAATTTAAGATCCCATGCCTCAAGGGAACGTCTAGAAAACGCCTTATTGCCTCCTTGAGTACTTTAATTCTTCATGATGATAGATATCTAGCTAGCTTGCATGCTTGGGAGGGGAAATATGGAGATGTATTGATGAGACAACATCTCATTCCTTGGATGAGCATATCATATGTGGATGCTACGGTGGGAGGAGGGGAGAATTCTCAGTTCTATCCTTGCAATTTCTTGAGGACAAGCAACATTTGGGAGGGGAGGACTGTAATATTCCAAATTTAGCATGCAGCTAATTGGAATATTGATTTTTGTTTTTATCACCTAGCAGTTGAATAATGGGTAAGGAGGCCTATGCATAATAAAAATATGAATAAATCCTTCATAATGTGAAAATGGATCATCATAGGAGCTGGATTTCACATCCTCATGTGTGAAAAGGGGCATTTGCATGTGGACAAGGTCAAGTTTTACCAAGTCAACAACATTGGGATAGGAGGTGGAGATCATCTTTAGAGACAACGAAAAGATATTGGGAGGAATATTCCTTGGTGGAGGAAACCCTAATGAGTGGGACCCAAGGTGAGAGGGCTTCCATTTGTATAAAATTAGGGCAAGGAAGCCATATGAAGACATGTTATTGATTATTGATTTTATGGTCTGGTTAGACTATTTTGCATTCTCTTGTTGTTTAGTAGAGTTGTTGTGCTGCTTAGCACAAGGAATTCCTGTTTATAAATTCCTTCTCCTTTCAAGGGACGCCTCCTGAGGGATATTGTACTTCATTTCTCCACATCTAGGCTCAAGGCCAAGCCACCTCCTTCAGCTACAATGTTATTTCTGTTGAAGTATAACATTGTATTTCAGGGTGTTGCAGTGGAGGTTTCACAACACGACTTCCTTAGCTTATTTGTCAGAGGAGGAAGCCTTCTTTCCTTTGTAGGATTAGTGGGGAAGATTTTGAGCTGATTTCACTATATTTGGAATTAGGCCAACCATTTTTCATCATCTACAGCATGGTCCCTCTCCTTGACTGCATCATTTCAGAGAGCATCTGCAGTGAGGGAATGCAGTGATTTTTTGGAGAGGAATATCTTCAATGTTAGGATAAGATTTTCACTTAGGAGATCCATTGGAGGAGGTTTTTTCAAATTCTACATCATCTACATCCATCTCCATCCAATTCTTGAGTTGCAGCTACTACTTAGTCTTGAAACCGCAACTCCGACATTTTTGTATTCAGGGTTAAACTCCTTGGTTTTGAGCTAGTTCCCTAAGGAAAGGGTCCATCCTTCTTTCGGAAAGCTCAAAAAGGGGATTCTCATCTATATATGTATGTAAATCTGCAATAAAACTGTGTTATTTCCTAGTTGGATGTATAGATTTTCTCCTTTGTACTTATGCTTTCAAGAAACCCTTGTCGGGTTAACTTAATAATGTATTGAAGAGGCTAAGATCTCTGTTTTCTTAGAATATTTCCTAATAAAACTCCAGGTCTATGGTTTTCTATCCTATTTTTATAGAAACCCTCTTTAAATCACGCATTCATGTGCTTCAGGAATTCTGCATGGTATAAGTCATGGGGTTTTGGGTGTTTTTAGGCCATATTGGTCCCTGGAGGTCTGTTTAACTTAGAAAAAGGGATTTGTTTCTGATCCCATTTTGTATTTGAGGTCCATAATACATATTCTAAGGGCTCCAAGTGTTATTTCCCCTTATGATAGCGTAATTTTCTAGAATTAACGTTTTTAAGGTCAATATTGTTGAATTTTCCATTTCGGGATATTACAGAACAACTACCCATATGGTAACCCACCATCCATATTAGTTGGTTCTTCATAATTTTCAATGCATGATAAGTGGTATGGTCCTAATTTCAACCTTCCAAGCTTCACAATCACCTCAAAATCCTATTCTTAGAACAAAAGGAGCCATCTACAGATCCTCCCCGCCAATACAAGATTGTTCACCAGGTATTTCAAAGTAGAATGATTTGTGAACATCTTGAAATGACCTCCAAGAAAATAATGAACGAAATTTTGCAACACATACACCATGTATAGCCCTTCTCTTTCTATGGTTGAATAGTTACACTAAGCTTTTGACAACTTACGAATTGCAAATGCAATTGGATGATCAATATCTCCAATAACTGACTGAACTAATACAGCTCCTAACACGACACATGAAGCATCAATGTGTACGTGGAGTTCCTCCGATCAATATAGGAATACAAATATGGGCACAATAACCATATTTTCCTTAAGTATGTCCGAACTCTTCTGAAAGTCCTTGTCCCAATAGAAAGTGTCATCCTTCTTCAACAACTTCTCCATAAGTGCAATGATTTGCACATAAGCTTGAATAAAATTTCAATAATATCTAGTATGTCCTAATATCGAGTGCAACTGCTTCACACTATTAGGAGGATCCAAATTAATAATGACAACAATTTTGGTTGGATTGACCATCAGTCCCTTTTTACAAAAAATATGTCCCAACAAGATACCAAAATGGACACAGAATATACACACCTTCAAATTCATTGAAATTTAACACTTATGAAAAGTATCTAGCATTAAGCATAGGCTGGAGACATGTTTCTTCTATAGTCCAAAAACAATACAATCATCAAAATAAAATTCTAAGAACTTATGTACACAATATTTGAAAGCAAAAACTATTATGCATGAAAATATGGCTGGAACGTTCTTCAAATTTAATGGCATTATAGTATATTAGAATTAACCCCATTCCATTGCAAAGGTATCCTTGCTCTGGTTTTTAGGTGCGATCCTTATCTGGTGATATCCCAAAAATCCAACAATAAATGAATAGGCTTCCTGCCCTCCAACTTTGTCTAAGACTTCATCTGAGAATGGGTTCAGAAAAGGATCATGTACACATGCATCATTCAATTTACATAAGTCAACACAGATCCTAATTTCAACTTTTGTCTTCTTTTCTTGGACTAACTCACCAAATATGATTCCTCCATTGGCTTAATAATAATGGGCCTGGCATCCATTTTAAAGTGATCCTCATCACATCAAGATCTCCAATAATCTCCTTTAGCTCAGAAAATTTAGTGGGGAACACCTCCTGATATTTAGTGAGGAGTTCTGACATCCTTCCCACGATGTCTTCATCCCAGTAATCTCCTATATTGTCAAAATTAGGCTTATATTCTATGCCAATAACATATAGAAATTCAATTTCAGGTCCAACGACTACACGCTGCCCCTCGGACTCAGCGATGTTAATGTTTCTAGGATCCTCATCATTTTCTTTGGAAGTTACACTTCGACATTCAACTGCATCCTTCATCTGTGAATTGCATTCTGGTAGGGCATGTACTGCTAGTTACTTTGGCACATCAAAAATAGTGCCTTTAATCTCTTATAATGTCTCAATAATGTAGTGGAATCCACTTTCAAAGTTGAAAGTAAAAATAAAGATCTCTTTCAGTGTAGCTCATTTGATAGTACCATGTCACAACTCAGTCTCCAAATACAAATTCATGGGTATCCTATCCAATGTATGAATGAATATGTGAACCTGTTTTAGTTGCAGCTCCTATCCCCAAACTGTAGTCCAATTGGCTAAATGATGGCACAAATCATTTGTGCATGAATATTTATCTTTCATTCAAGTGTTGGGGCTTCTGAATGGTAGTCGTAGCATTCAATGAAATTTGAAATAAAAAATACTTTCTTTTTCGGTGCCCCCCCAGCATGCTGGGGTTGAGCACAAAGCTAGATCAAGCACACGTAACTGTTGTTCTTATGGAACATCCCTTTCAAATGTATCTAAAAGCAGACTGGCATATATTATGCCATCATAGTGGGGAAATGTACGTACGTAAGAGGATATAAAATGTAGAGATCTGGTTACCTGATTACAGTGCATTGTGGACACTTCATGTAAGTGGTTTTGATAGTGTTCCAATTATTCACCTGAGTCTAACAAGCACGAACTATATTTTTCCCAATTGATCCAGACATATTCCATGGGATTGATCCAATATGCATCCTTCGTGGTTAACTTGTAGACATGGTCAATGTATTCATCTGCATATTTGTTGCGCACCAATTCTGTATACCTTGGTCCTTCTGGGTCCAGGGGGACCACAACCCTTGTCCCATTGTTTTCAAACACCATGCTCCTGCACTTGAGGTTCCTAATAACATCCATGTCAAAAGCTGATTCTATAACTAGCAATGTAGGGTATGAATATGCTTCATCAGCAATTTCAATGACTTCAAAGTCAGCAAACACCTTGACTCCTTCAATGTCAACTACTACCCTAGAGAACCTGCCCATGCGCAGTTGAATTGAAGACCATTGCAACTTAGGTTCTCCCATTTTTTTCCATGTCTGTTTAGGTACTACATTTGCATCAGATCCCATATACATAATAAGTTGATCCATCTCAAAGTCTCCTATATGAGTAGTTAATCCCATCTCGCATCTAGTTCTTTTTTATTCTTGTGGATTTTGTTGACAACCCTTTGTTCCATATGAGGTGGATCTTTCTCAGAAAAGTTATCAATTAATGTTTGAAGGTTGTCAACCACCTTCTTATTGTGAAAAATCTTGATATAAGCCTACAAGAACACTTTGAAATCAACTAGATCAGTTTCATCTATGACATTCACAATAGGCCTAGTCGGTGATTTTGATGTCGATGTACCAGGGTCCATAAAATTCTTCCTTGATTTAGTAAAATTATCCTTATCCCGTTGCAAGTTAAATTATTCCTTCTTCTCATGGGCTTTCTGAATCTTGACATCTGCAACAGGTTGTTTTCCTTCTTCTTTATCTGCACCAATTTTTGCACCACTTCTGGTCACAATATTAACATTAGGCTCTTCGTTGTGCAACTTTGCCCTCGTAATCTGAACGTCTTGTGTAAGCATCTGAGTCTTATTTTCTTACATTTTCGAAAACAAAACATGCAAATATTGAATTTCATGGTTGAACTTATGGAAATACCTACAATATGATTGCGTCAGGTTCCAGCAGTCGCACGCAAAGTGGCCAACTTCTCCACAAATATAATAGATAATCTGGCCCCTTCCATGACCAACACCTCCTCCTCTTCCACGATGTTGGCACAGAAATCCCCCTCACCTAGAGGGTGACATAAGTGAATTTGGACCTCTACCTTCCAAATATATTCTATAAGAAGCAGCTTGTTCAATCATTAGGTAAAAAATGCGACATTTCTTATCATCATGGCATACAGACCGACAAAATGTGCAATATCACTTCTTGGGAGATTGAATATATTTCTCCAACTTGAGACAATAGTCTCCAGGGTGCTGCCTAGTTACTTGACATAACGCACACCATATTGTAGGGCTCTAACTTAGCCCTACCCTTGGAGGCTTGGTCGGAGTTGGTCCTCCAATTTCTAGATATTTTCCATATACTGGGCATTTTTCATTGTAGTGTCCTTCATATTTGTAGTGCACACACCATACCTCTCCATGAATGTCCTTCTCATTTTCCTTTGGCAATTTTTTTGGTTTTCAGGGCAGGGTAGCCAACTAACTCTCAATCTGCTAAACCTAGATCTGCATTTTCTAAACTGGCGAGGCTTCAAGTTTCATCATGATTTCCAAAGCTTCGGCCAGAAAGAATTGGGAGAATCCTTATGGCCTATTCTTTTGTCTACGAAATACCCTCCACAAGGGCCATCATGGGCAGCTTTCAATATTTCATAGATATCATCTTTAGACACACAGTTTCGGATCTTCTTATCTCCTCCTATATGAAAAATGTACCCTGCCATCCAAGAATATCGGGCACTATGATGAATAATCTTTTGTTGTTCCCTATATGACAAATGAGGAGGCACTTCCCCCATAGCAAGATAGTTAGAAATATCTGCATACCACGGAGGTTTAGTAGAGACTGCAAAAAGATTTTCATCAGGAAAACTGTCTTCTATTGGTGTGCATTCATCATTGTTATCCATTCTAGATAGGAAATCAGCTACTAAATTATCTTTTCCTGGCTTATCTACTATTGCAATATCAAATTCTTGAAGAAATAGTAACCATCTCGTAACACAACCAGGAGTAATGGGTTTATTCATCAAATACCTGATTGCTACGTGATCAGTATGGACAATAGTAGAATACCCGGTGATGTAGTGTCGGAACTTATTGATGGCATAAGAATTATTTTTCTGTCACTGTATAGTTTAATTCAACAGGAATTAAATTCTTGTTGACGTAATAAATTGCATACGGTGTTTTGTCTACTTGCTGTCCTAAAACAACCCCTACTGTTGTTTGAGAAACATTAGTATGTATGTGAAATGGTAATTCCCAATCATGTCCTCGAAGGATTGGGGTTGTGCACACCAACCCTTTAATTTTCGTGAAAGTTGTCTCTCAATTTTCGGTCCACAAAAAATTTTCATCTTTTCTTAGTAGTTGAAATAATGGATGTGCTATTTTAACAAAATTTTCTATAAAGTGCCTATAATAACCAGCATAACCAAGAAATCTACGTACCTGTGTGGGTGTTTTGGGTACCAAAAAATGTAATATTACCTCTACTTTAGCCAGGTCAACTTGAATTCCAGTAGTTGAGAGCAAATGTCCCAATACTACTCCTTCTTCCCTCATCATATGGCATTTTACTGTACTCAATGATATGTGGGTCTGTTCACATATTTTGAGTACCTTCTCCAAATTTTCCAATCCCTCCTCAAATGAATTCCCATATGGGGTAAAATCATCCATATAGATGTCAACACTATCATCAACCAAATCAGAAAAAATTCCCAAGATTGCCCTCTAGAAGGTAGCAGGAGCATTACACAGGCCAAATGGAAGGACCCTATATGCAAAGGTTCCCCATGGGCATGTGAAATTTGTCTTATCCTGGTCTTCCGGGGCTATCTGCATCTAGTTATATCCACTGAATCCATCTAGGAAGGAGAAGAACTTCTTTCTAGCCAAGGTATCCAAGACTTGGTCAATGAATGTCAAAGGGAAATGGTCTTTTTGTGTTGCCTTATTTAATTCCCTGTAATCTACACAGATCTTCCATTTACCATTCTTTTTGGGAACAATAACTAGCGGGGATACCCATTGGCTATCTGAGATAGGATAAATGAATCCTACATCCAACAATTTTTGTAATTCTTCTTTAACAATATTTTTGAGAGCAGGGTTCATCCTTCGTTGAGGTTGTCTTACAGGGTGGAAATCTTCACTAATGTAAATATGATGAGTGCATAGGCTAGCAGGGATACCCTTCATGTCAGTATAATCCCAGGAAAAATCTTCTTGATATTCTGGAAGGACTTTCAAAAGTTGTTTGGTTTGGGATTCAGAAAGGTTCGGATTGATATTAAGTGTTTTCCCTAGTTCAATTTCAATTGGAGTACTATCATGGAATGGGGTCATAGGAATATCTTCTATATCATATTTTCGTTCCATGATTTCCTGTGCCTCGCATCTCATAGAAGATTCTAGAATATAGTGAGTTTAATCGGGAATAGAACAACGTTAATGGCATTATGTTCAGTCTCTGTTTTAAATCGAAGGGCCTGGCCAATAGTGAGAACTCGTCTAACATCTTCATTTTTAGGTTCAAGCTCTTCTATAGGTAGAGGTTTCTAATTGGTTGATGATTTTTCAGATGGGTTTGGCTTCACAGGAAAATAAAGCTTGAGGTCCTTCGTAACTGTCCCATTTGATATGAACATATGTCTAGATCAACATCCTATATAGGCATCTGCAATTGCCAACCAGGGTCTTCCTAGGATCAATGGGTGACCACCCACTGAATACCGAGTCTGCAATATAAGGAGGTCTACATGGTATTTCCATGAATCTACTGAAATTATCACATCCTCTAACTCTCCTACTGGTTTGATTGTAGATCTATCTGCAAGTTCCAGGATAGTAGGGGTTTATTTAATGTTTCCAAGTCCTAGTGTGTTCATTGTCTCAATAGTGATAATGTTGATGGCTGCTCCCAAATCCACCAGTACATTTGGCATTTCAATCCCATTAATCTATACTATTAAAATTGGGTTCTCAGGGTCTCCGTATTTTACAAGCATGACTTTTCCTAACATGATATCAGATAGTCTACCCATTACATGCACAGTTAATGGATCCTTAGGTTTTCTACCTGGTTTCTTTGAGCAGTATTCTTTCAAAGTCTTTTCATAAATAGGTACGTCCCTCATAGCTTGTAAAAGAGGTATTTTGACAAAAATATTATGTAGTTCCCATAGAAAATCAAATTTTGCTTGAGGGTTTGGTTTGCTCAAGGTCAATCTTTCAGGATATGGGGGAAATGTTGAATGATCTTGATTAGGAACAGCTTGGGGAGGTGTCTGGTTTATTATGTTTTGATCTACATTCTCCCTCACTATTCTTTGTTCTAGTTCTGTATTTTCACTGTCAAATTTTTCTGTGATAATGGGTGAATTAGGTGCATTTACTACTCAGCCAGACCGTAGATTTATCTCATTGAGCCCTGCGATAGAAATGTTGTAGGATGGAAGGTTCAACGTTTCCTTTTGTTGAACCCATTTGTTATTTGTATTTGGGTTGGGCTGGAGAGGAAGCTGAGGTCTAATGGCTGGGTTTCCTAGGGGCACATTAGAAGACAACTGAAGTTGTTACTGAGGCATAGGCTATGGAAACTGTCTAATTGGAGGGGCTCCATGCCAAGTCTTATTCCATGAAGGATTTGGACTGGCTGGAGGAACCCATTGCTACCAGGGGGGATACTAGTATTGAGGCCACATGGATGAAAATGGTGCAGATTGGGGACCCATACTAAAATTATGAAAATACTGGGATGGGTCCTGAAACATACTTGGATTCACCATCGGTGGTCGAGGTTGCCATGGTTTCTCCTGCCCCATGAAATATAGCTGGTCCATTGGGATTTCCTCGCTTGCTCCTTGGAAAATTGCTTTCAGCTCGAGCAAGGAGGGACATGCACTGGTTGCGTGAGTATGTTTGCAGATTGCGCAGGCTTCCACCGTGTTCAGCGGGCATTCCTTCAAAGGGTGTTTCTTTCTGCACTGAGGGCAGAATATGGCCATGGTTTTCTCCAGATCCATCTGCTTCTATTTTTCCTGTAGAGCGTCCATTTGGGCTGATAGCGTACTCAGGATATCAATCCTCAAATTATCTAACAGATTCCCAATCTCTGCTTTTGTGACCCCTCCACCTGAGGTCTTTAATGACTGAATACCCTTCCCACTTCTTGCAGCCCCCCTTGAACATTTGATACAATAATCACAGATAGTTTCTAAGCTTTCTTTTGAAATATCTCCTTTACCCACTATATTCAGGAGTTGCAGAGAGTCCTCTTTGAGTGCTCTGAGAAGGATGATATTTAAAATGTCCTTGTCCAAGTTGCTGTGTCCGAACCTCTGCAGTATGTATTTAAATCATTCTACACAGTCCTCCATATTTTCATCTTCCTTCTGTGAAAATTTAAATATTTCCTCCTTGATGTCACGAGACTTGCAATAATATTGATATTTTTTCCAGGAA
This sequence comes from Pinus albicaulis, assembly GCA_034641835.2. NCBI lineage: Eukaryota > Viridiplantae > Streptophyta > Pinopsida > Pinales > Pinaceae > Pinus > Pinus albicaulis. The sequence goes on along the minus strand of CM076582.1, from coordinate 1,036,619,819 downwards.
AGCTTTCTTCATTTCATCCCATGAAGTAATCGTGCTTCCCCCTAAGCCCATAAACCATCTCAGGGTTGTTCCCTTTAGGGTAGCAGGGAATATTTTCAATTTTTGAGCATCAGTCATATAGTCGTATCCTCAAAAAACAATATCAAATTAAAAAAGGAACGTGTCAAGGTCCTCCGAAGAGAGCCCATGAAAACTAGGCAAGGCTGTCAAAGGTATGGGTCTCATTGGTGCATCGCATGTAACATTTCCTATAGGAAAATCAATGGATGAACTTATAGGTGCCATAAAGATCTTCCAATACTCACTTGGAATTTCATTGGTTTCGCAGCTGGTATCTAGAGTGATTTAGTTGAAGATGGTCACACCGCACTTCCATGGTCCCTTGGTGACTCACAGTCCTTCGAAAATTCCCTTTCTAGATCAGAATCTCCTAACTCAGCAACAGGAATTTTCACAGTGCTGGCTTGGTCTCTTAGGGATGAAAACCCTTTTTGGGGTTCTTCTTCCCAATTAGAGTTGCTCAATTCTTCTAATCCCTTACTTGCCACTTCTTCCCCTTCTGTTGTTGATAAGGGTTTCTCTTCCACTGGTACACTATTTATTAAACCCTCTGCTGTAGATGGAACATCTTCCGGTAATGTGGATGGCACTGGTTTCTCCAAAAACTATCCTTCAGACTTCGTCTGAATCTTAACCCTAGCAGTAGCACGAGATGATGCCTCAGATCTGGATTTTTCAATAATTTCCTGAATATACATCTTCCTCCCCAAATCCTTCCCTTTCTTTGGGGGTCTTCCTCTACCCCTCTTATTCGGATATTTTTTCATACAAATTGTGGAAAATGGTTCATTAAATAAAGTCAATCAATAGCTCAGGACCTAAAGTAGGATAGATAACTTCCTCCCCAGCATGAGAGAAGAGATTCACACAAAATAAAAAAAAATGACAAAAGAAAAGAAATAAGAGTTCAGGACTTGGAGCAGAGTAATAACATACCCTCCCTAGGACGATAAATTGGCCCCTAAAAAGAAGAACAGGAAAATAAAAACAATAGGAAAGAAAACTAAACTACTCCCAGGACTTAGGGCAAGGTTTTGTAAAATGCATTCCCCAAGACAAGGGTTTAAATTTTTACAGAAAACAAAATGATACAAGAAATAGGAAATAAGGAAAGAAAAAATAAAATACAAAGCACTTACGCTCAGGACTTGAAGTTGGGCAATAGATTCCCACCTCAATACGAGAGATCAACTCTGAGATCTACTGCAGATCTTGTTCTTGCACCTGTTAGCCTTCCCCGGCAATGGCGCCAAACTGTTGGTGTCCGGATATGATGAAGATTCAATCCTTTTCCCACATAAATGATCAACCTAAGGGCATTAGTTATTTCAAGACTAACGGAAAAGTATATGTAGATACAAGCACATGGTCTTCTGTGAATCACAGGTTTAATCTATAACAAAAATATCATTTTAAAAACAATAAATAAACTGTAGAAATGAGAAACATCCACAAAAATGACATACTATAACAAAAATTAAAGAGTCACAAAAAACACAATGCTTAAGAAAAACACAGAAAGAAGAACGCAACACCTGATCACAAGAGTGGGCCCAACTCTTGGATCAGGGCTGCAGAAAATCAAGCATTACAGGAGAAACAACAAGTTGTTGTGCATTGATTAATAAAAGAAGATTAATTACAAGGTTTGTATCTATGTAAAAAGGGGATCCCCCGATTTGTAGCCCATAGGTTTCTTTATACCATAACCCTAAGATCCCCCAATTTCTCCCAACAACTCCATCGTTACAAAAATATACAATGTTTCAACAGCAACCAGATTGCCCAGCAAGAAACCGTAAGAAGCCCAAATATAACGATGATACATCCATGGCTGTTACGATGTAGCAGCAAACAAGGGAGGTGCTGGAAAATGATGGGTTGTGCCTTGTCTTGCAGTCGTAACGTGCCTGTTGTAGCAAAATATGAAGAAATATAGGAGTTAATACATAAAAAGGTAAAACCTCCATGACAAGTACATCATTAATCAAATATCCCACAAAATATAGGAGAAAGGGTTTTACCTCATGCTTTTAAGATGAATAATGGCACAAAGAGATAGAAAGGTAGGGTAAAAATGAGAGAATAAAGTATACAAATCCAGTGCCCAACACCTAGGTTGCAATATTTTGCTGAGATAAAGGCTAGCTTATATGCGAAAAAAAACATTGCAATGAACCCTTATGCTGATCATCACCATTGGTGAAGCCTCCATCCTTGATAATGTGTTTTAACTATTGATATACCTCCCATAAATTTTCCTTTATTTCCTGGTGGATATCCTTCATTTTGGTAACACATTGCACATATGACTTTGGATTCTGTAACTTCTCATTCAATGCGTTATTGAGGTTATATATCATCTTATTTGGATTAGATGCTACATACCTCATGTACCATTCCAACACACATTCTTGGAATGCAGTATCAAGCTGCTCTTTCTTGACATCATCATCATTAATCTGATGTGCCTTCCACATAGCCTTTGCGATGAACTATAATTTCTTGGGGTCTTCATTCTCAACACCCTTAAAATTTAGCATCTTAATAGAGTTAGCCATATTAAATATTGGTGGTGGAGGTGGAGGTGGAGGTGGAGTGGAGTGGAGTGGAGTGTGAGGTGGTCTTGGGAGTTGGGTGGACAGGATCTGAAGCAAAACTATGTTACTATCTTCTATGTGAACTGAATCACCTGAAATTCTCACCTCATATTCGTTGTTGTTGTAAGACCTACCTTTGAGGGGACTATACACAAAATATCCTTTCGGGTCTTCTCTATAAATTTTCCCACTGCGTGTAGACCTAGGTTGAACTATTATAAACATTCACTTAGTGTGGTTGCAAAAAGAACCTTTTTCACATAATATAATTTTAAGCCACAACTTCAAAGAGTGCAAAAACTAACCTCGCGGACCCTTAAAAAACCTTCTTTCAGCTTCAATGTAGGACACAAAGGTATCAATGGTAAACTCAGTGACAAATCCACCCAGATTGATATCAATCCAATAGTATATTGTCTGAGTAATCCTATTGTTGGCTTTTTCCAATTGTTGAACCATCTCAGGAGTCCACCTGGTAATCACATCGTCCTTCCAACAGTTTTTCTTCTCAGTGAACCGATAAAACCACTCGTATAGTTATTTTGTAAAGGAAGCAAAGAATATTTCATGCTACTATGTATAAATGTATATTTGTTCCTAATCTTTAGCACATAATCGTGGGTTCGAGTTCTCTTGGATTGCGAACTCGCACACCTTTCTATCCAACCAATCCTGCAATTTGTTCTTAGTTGGGTGCCACATCAAATTTTACTCAAACAGATCCCGGTCCCGGAAACAGGAAAATTTGTTGGATTGAGGGTTCCAGACTCAGGTTCCGAGTGTATTTATGCAAACAAAAAAACCCTCCAACAACTAGCCCTTTCGGCAGTGATCTAATTGTGCATACCAAAGTCTCACTCGAAGTAGCAAAGCGGGGTTGGGGGGGGGGGGGGGGGGGGGGGTTGTTGGAACCAGGTTTCCACACCCAGAGGGAGGAATATGATGTGGATCTAACTCTTTCTAGCCTGATCTAATCACTAATGTGCTACGATATTGCAGGCTTAACTCAATTCAGATCTAACTTCATATGCAATTATCGCACAAGCACAAAGATCTATTATTATATCATTACCCTAGAAAAATTTGCATTAATTAACAAAAATCATACAAAATATATATAAGAAAATCATTAAATCATAAAGCAGTAATGCATAAGAACAAGAATCACGCAATTAATCCAAAGACTTTGCAAAACTTCTCTTTATTAATCAAATCTTCAAGAACACAACATATTTCTCTTCTACACACAACCGAAAATTCCTCGCACATAGCCCATGACTTAGGTCTCCGCGCACACATCGGCAGGAGCTTATTTCTTATTCAGACTAAGTCACAGCTTACTTGCCTAATTCAAATTACATAATCATGAGATATTAAAAAATACGATACTTGACTTGACTCATACATGCCTTTTTATATGACTTAGACGCGGAAAAACCATGGACTCAAACCATGGTTTGAGCCCCATATTTTACCCTTTTACCCATTACAAAATGAAGGATCTTTGACCCGCCCCAAAGCCCCTTGACCCATGCATTATGCTTTAACAAAATTAACAAACTTGACTCAAGACTCGACTTAGGGGACCCTATTCCAACAATATGTATGGCATAAAAATGTGAACGTAACATATATTTATCCATGGTAGTATTCAAATATTTAAAAAATTGAACATTCTAATCCTCATCCTATGTGCTTTGAATATGTTTTTTCAGGAACTTGAACTCTTTAGCCAAATTAACATAATGAAATTATTCTTGCTACTAGAGTTTATATATATATATATATATATATATATTACCACTTATAGTGAAATTTGATATATAAATATGCATTATGTAACAAACCCGGGTTGAAATTTCATGCAATAAAGTTTAAAAAGGGAAAAATAATAAGAGCAAGGTCACGAAACACGTATTCCAAGATGAATTTTAGGCAAAACAACCTAGTGGATGTCAGTTTTGGTTTATTTGTGGCTAAGGAATTGGAAAAGGCATTGAAAAAGGAAAAGAGGCATTAATTGGCATTTATTTATGAAAAATAAAGGAAAATAAAAGATAATGGAGATGATGGATCATAAATTTACTTGTGGAAAACTGAAGGAAGATAGAGGAAAATGAAGAAAATAGAGGCCTCAATAACGAAAAGGCTTCTTGTAAGACCCTCCTCCCACATATACCCAAGTAACTAACTAATAGGGGTAAACATGTGATGATGATTTACTATGATCTGATTCAAACCCATAGGTCACCTTAAGGAAGCATAACCGACACCATGCTACAACACAGACCTTCTGCACATGATACATGACACCGAGTAGCCATCCCAACCTTCCAAGAGGATAGCTCCTGATCCAACATGAATTTTTCATGCATCAATCCCCTTGTCACTCCCTTGACATGGGAAAGAGTGTGGCAGGGACCCTCCAGTCGCATGCACAACATGGTTATGCATGTGACTGATCAATTTTCCCAGTAATACTAGACCTGCGACCCCAACTTCCGTGCCACTTTTTTAGGCCCAGAGATCATGTCACTACCGAAAATTCCATAACACTTTTAGAACTGAAATATAGCAGCGGAATAATGATGTAAATGCATACACTTAAAAATGACTTGACTAGATTCCTACTAGCCATGATGAGCGTTTCGCCAAACATGTCATAAATATGTAATTATCATGTTTAAACAACATATCTAAGCATAGGGGTCTCATATTTATTTGAGAATCTCTAAGAAGAATTGTTGCCTCATCTCATTAACTACATGATCATATATTTGGTTATAGAAACATTTTTCATTCATTTACAACTCAAAACATGATGAGAGCCATATATCATCACCATCATAAAACACATTCATAACCAACATATAAACAACAAAAATGACAATAACCTAACAACCATATAAGCCACATAATAATAAGAACATTTACCCTTAAATACAAGAGGAAAATAACTCTTATTTCCATAAGAAAAATGAAACTAGGTCTGGGACTTCCACGTTCCACCCGACCATAGACATGGTTGAGCCAAATATCTCTTCATCTAGTCACCCCCATGCCATATTCTAAGCATGAATGTGGGATCTCATAAAAATCATCAATCAAAACAAAACTACGGCTTCCACGACTAGTACCTCAGCCCACAAATGTCGTCAAGCTTCCAAAGTGTTTGTCCAACTAGGGCTTCCAAGAAAAGTAACTCAAACCACCAAGGGCTTCCAGATAATTTTTCCAACCAAGGCTTCCAAGAACTAATAATTGAACCAAAAGCCAAAGCCACATGAGAATTAACTAGAAAAACAAACAATTAAATGAACCCACAACAACATGGCAATCTGGGAAATGGAAAGGCTAGGAAAATCCACTGTCAATCCAGAAAATCATCCATGAAAATGGCTTATCATGACCATGAAACCACATGAATATGCTATTCATGCCAAAAATAGTGAGGAAATCACACATGCAACTTGGTACCCGCAAACAAAACCCGATGTAGTTGTTGATCCCGATGTCCTCTTGCAATTTCCTTCACTTAATTTTAATTCTTGATCCAAAACTAAAAGTATGCCACACTTTCCTAGAGTGCTCCAAGAAACTCTAAGTGTCCAAGAGTATGAGAGAGAGAGAGAGAGAGAGAGAGAGAGAAAATGAGAGCTCCAAAACTGAACTAACAAAAGGTTACCAAATGATTGCCAGAAGCCTTTAAAGGTTACCAACTAATCCTTCACTTTCCTCCTCATATGCAAATTGTGACCTTTCACCTCCCCTTTTCTCCTATTTTTAATTATTTTCATAAATAAATTCAAATAAATGCCACTTTTCCTTGTTATAGAATAAAAAAGGAAAAAGTATCCTCTTGTTCTTGATTATTTACTTGTGATATTATTTAGTTCTTATTATTTTCTTCTTATCTTTCTTCTTATTAGTTCTTCAAGAAAATATCAAAGAAAATGCACATAGATCAAGGACACCATATGTAGGCCAAAATCCAAGGAAAAACCCACCTCAAAGGGAAAACCCAGTCAAGAAATTAATCCTTTCAATAGTATTATTTGAGACTCTTCACCCTAGACCAAAATCATATGTTTCCTCCACACCAAGTGAGCCTCCAGAATTTTGACCCCTTTCCAAAAACTTTAATTATGTAGTATTTTTGGCATCGTATGAATTCTAGCAACAAAAAAAATTGGAATACTTCGATCTCCCAATCCAGAGCCTGAAATATAGAGAGAAAAGAGGCACCAATTTTTTTTTTTCTTCTTCTCCTTAGACTTCCAAAAACTCACACTTCTTTCATCTTCCCGACAACACACTTTGAACTTCCTCATGACTACAAGATATATCAAATTTCTTGAGAGAATGTGATCCAAATGAATTGGAATTGCTTCCTTTTATAGGCTCCAGGTGAGGTCGAATAGGTGTCTCTTGGGCCTACATGAGCCGAAATGATCTCTTCTAGGCTGACTTGGTGTGAAGGTCACATAATTCGTATTTGACTCAATAATAAACCTTTTTACATGATTCGAAAGCCCAGGAAGGGTATCTTTAAATTTATAGTGACTCTATTAAATTAGAATAAATCCTAAAAGTCCTTAATGGGGTCTTTGACCTAAAACGTCGTGATCCAAGCATGAAACCCATGCTTTAATAAGTCACAATAAAAATAGTAATAATAATAATTCTTTTCTTTACTCTTTTGACGAGTACATTACCTTATGATTCAAATATATTAAATGAAGATCGAATCTAGTTACAATTTCCAATACTCCCTCTTAACTAGGAAGGGATTCATCATATACATATACAATTGAAGATCTCATACTATATGAACAATGAAGAACTTTAGAAACCGCAATGCCATGGACTATATTCCTGACCAGGGAAATCTATCCACTTGGTCACACATCACTTTAGGCATTGCAATGACATGGACTAGATTCTTGACCAACGAAATATATCCTAGTGGGACTAATATGGAATAAATCTTTTAGAATCTATAGGATTACTTACTAACATAAACCCAGGGAACTAGGTGCATATCCACCCAATGCCACTCTCCGAACAAAACATCAACACAAAGTGCTGACTAGATGTCTTTCTAGGCAATGCTTCATTCAAAAAGCCTCAACATTTTCAAGAAATGCTTTACCCACAAAAACTTCAACAATTCGTCACTCCCAAAGCCACAAAATTTTCAAGAAATTCTTCATTCACAAGGCCTCTAACATTGCTTCACTTGCAAGGCACAACATTTTTAAACAATGCTTCACTCACAAAGCCTCTGGAAATGCTTCACTTGCAAAGCCACAACATTTTGGGGCAATGCTTCATTCACAAAGACTCTGGAAATGTTTCACTTGCAATGCCACAACATTTTAAGGAAATTCTTCACTCACAAAGCCTACAACAATGATTCACTTTCAAATCCACAATATTTTTCAGCAATGCTTCACTCACAAATCCTCTGGAAATTTTTTACTTGCAAATCCACAACACACCTTGATCCAGTACATCCAGAACAACCAATCTCTTCCAATCAAAATGATTGGTAACCCACATGATATCAAGTACTTCGATTGATTCTCTTGTGAAAACAAAAACCCCACTAATCAATAATGAATAATTAAAAAAAATTAGGGGGTTTTGATGTTTCCCTTCAACTATTTCTAGTAGGACTATCAATAGAATATTTCAAGAGAATATTCCTCTTCCTAGTTTACATGTGGAAACATGTCTTTCCATAATATATTCTCCAACCATGAATATGATTATTACTCATGGAATTCACTAATACTTACAGTTTTTAGTCCTGGTCTAGTGCACGATACATGAAGTAGAGAATCATAACCATTTCTTATTTTATCAAGGCTCCCTCTTAATCTAGGGAGATCTAATTTTATCTAGGCTCCCTCTTAATCTAGGGAGACTTAACTTCTTATTTAGGTGTTGGATAATATTTCATGGATTCCATCCTTTTCATCATACTTATCAACTTCAAATCTTTATAATGTACCTGCACAACTTTTAGAAAAAGTACAATCAAAACTATAGAAGCATAAAGTTAGCCATATCAAAGTAACAGAAGCATTATCAAATTTATACAAATCATATACCCAAACAAGAGGCATATACTCTTCAAAATTTATGTTAGGGAATGTTATCATAAACCCTATACTACTTCAAAATGTATTTCATTCTTATATAGGGTTTCAATGTTACTTCCAAAGGTATAATATACCTTTCTAAAACATATATCCAACCCCAAAACCATCATAGATATACAAGATATATAACAATCTTTAAAATTCACATGATATACCTTTCACTAGGGATTCATACACATCCTAGATTTCATATAATAAAGTCAATAAAAATTAATCACAACTCAGACATGATTATATTTCACTAGAGTTAGTTGTAGACTCTATATTTCAAATCACTTATCAAATTATATCATGAAGAGCTTCTACTAGAGTTTAATATACATCCTAGAACATCATAAGTGACATCCACTAGGATTCAATGTAAACCCTAGATTCACCATCTATAAATTATGAAGATACATTGGATCAACATACATAATAGATAATTTAATCATTACTAGGATTTATTTATAGACCCTAGAATTTGTAACCATCATCCTAGATATTTCAAAATTTGACTAAAGTTTGTTTCCAAACCCTACAGTCTTAGGACCGTTAGAAAATGCATCAACACACATATCTAGGAGATTACCATTATAAACACATCATATGTTAGTCAACATTCATACATTAAACACACTCGCGAGCCCTGGTATTGCACCAGGAATGTTGTTGTTGGTCACTTTAATTGCTTATTAATTCAAACAATCAAGTGCTACATAAATTGTCAACCCAGGGAAGTCTATTTATTTCAAAGGCAATCACACACTGTATATCCACAATCTCAAAAGCAATGCAAAGTTTTAGTAAAAGTTACACTAATCACACCTTGCATCAAACAGACTGAAGTTCTACTTTGAATTACAACAAAAGAAATATTTCTATTGCAGATTTAAAGGAAAACAGTTATCAGAAGAATCCTTTATGTGAAAGAAAACAACAATCTAGGAAAAGGAACTAATCTGTAGAAGAGAATACCAACTATGCTATAACAGAGAATAGGACCCTATTCCCCAAGTAGGAATCTTCAGCACCTGTTTCTGACTACCAAACTTTCCACAAACTCATTCTGTAAACAAGATTACCAATTGAAATAATCAACAATTACTTAGGAATGAATTATATGAAAACAATGCAACAATCAATGGAAACGGAATTTCAGCAATAGATAACAGAGTTCTAGCAATGCATAAATAATTTCAGCAAGACAGAGTTTTAACAAGGCGTGAATAAAAATAATGATTAACACACTATGGAAATTAATGGGTGAATCTTGTGAGGAAGGTAGGCCCTTTCCTTCTCACAAGATTCCCCAGAAAAAGGAATTAAGAATAAATGCTCAGAATGGTCTTTTATTCATCTGTCAAATGTAACATGTTACAAAAGATACATGTTCCTTCTCTGTAATTCCTTTTAAGATAAACCTTCCGTAGTCCCCCTCTAATACTGATGTCTCCACTATTTAAAGAGGAGAGTCATCTATTAAGCATATGATTACATCATACAAATCCTATTCTTAACCTGATCTAATCTTATATGCTGGAATAGGATGTTTTATTCTTCCATAGAAAAAATACTATTACAATGGTTGTAATGGTACTGGCTTTGAGGTATATTTGTTGCGGCCAGTGTAGCAACTCCCTTAATTATCTTTTCTTGTTGCTGCCATACCTGAAATACTGTTTCAGCAACGGGATTTGCATACTGTTGTGACTATTTCAGCAACACGGTTTCTAGACATTAACGATGAATCAACTGTAGTCTTCAAACTATTTTAGCAACTATATATTTCCAATTAATGGCTAAGTATGAAAGTAATGTAAAATTACATGTAAAACATGTTAAACATATAGTAAAGAGAAGAAACATTATATACCTTTAGAAGAATAGATTAAAGTGATAATGTAGGCTTAAATATGGGTCGGAATAGGATCTAATGATAGCAAAAAGTATGTGAAAAAAGGTACATTACAGGGTCCTAGCATCCCCCCCAGCTAAAAAGGTTGCATATCCTCATGCAACTTCAATCTGAATCTAAATCCGAATACTGCCTCTTGGCATGCAAGTTAGTTATGCAGTAGCTGTAGAAGGTACTATTTGTTGGAGCTCTAAATCCTCGCACATATTGTAGCCTTTGCCATGCTACTGCTTCAACCTTATTTTCCAACCTATGATGAGCTTGATACTTCTCTGTTGGCATCCACAGAATAGGAAAATGGAACTGATACCCTATCCACTTTTCAGTGCATTGCCGGACACATTTTGTAATGTTCCTAAATTAGCTAAGCTAATTGGAACATTAGAATTTTGTTTTATTTTTCATGTTTATGAATAATAGACTAATGAAGAACATGCAACACTCCTTAGATATAAACATAAATACATGCTCAATGTGAACAGGGTTAAATATGAGTTGGTTGCATAAAAACCACTTGTGTGTGAACAGGGCTGAGCTATTTGACTGGGTCAACATGACCAAATCACAAGACAGTCCAGGTGCATTGAACCTCCTAAGTGATCTGTGCAGTTCTAGAAGGTGCTTCTAAATGTGAAAGGGCCTAATTCAAGTGAAGCGGTTTAGGGTTTTGCACTTCCTGATTTTATAAAAGGGAGGGAGAGGACTCAAGAAAGGGTTGTTGATGATTTGTGGTTGCTTGAGCAACTCGAGTTCTCTTGGCTAGTTAGCCAAATGGAAGAGGGTTTTCTATTTAGGAATCCTTTCTCCTTCCATGGAGTAGCTCTTTGGAGGAGGATGTGATGCATTGATCCACTATCCTGCATTTGGACAAGCTTCTACTTCCAAATGAAATGTAGATCCTGTTGAGGGTTTGATTGCTTTTGTAAGTTGCAGCAAGTGGAGTCTAGATCTTTTTGGATCTAGAGCATTTTAGTACTTCTTTTCAGTGAAGGATGGTTCTAATCCATTGAGGAGCTGTATTGAATAATTTGAGCTTCATTTCAGATCTTAGCATCAAGCCAATATGTTCTTCATGGTATACTGCGCAATTCCTTCCCCAGATCTATGTTATTGCTGAAGGAGCAGTGTTGCAGGGTTTTTGGCATCATTTTGGAGCTAGATCTCTAATGTGAAGGAAGTCTCCTTGCATCAAAGGAGATCCATGGATTGGCCAACCAATCCATGTATATTTCAGGTCTGATACATTCACTGAAGTTTTTTCTTAAGAAATTATGAATCATTCTAAAGATCTAATGCAGTAAAACTTAGATCTGCTCTGGCATTTTCATGTATTGCTAAAATCCCCAAGGGGAATGTAATAAAGATCCCTTTGGGAATTTTGATTCAGTATAGATCTCTGTTTTCATGTATTTATCAGTTTCAGATCTTTAATATAATTAAAATAAGCTTCAACCTCCTGTAAATAATGCTGAAGGATTTCTAGGTCATTCTCTTGTATTGCAGCACCTCAATCTTGAGGGATTTTATATGTAAAACTATTGTTTAACCTTGATTAATACCTATGCCATGTTCCTAAACTCATTCTATAATTTTTAATACTGTTTCACATCTTATACATTGAGAAAATATGCTTCCCTTGCTTCAGTAAATTTCTGCATCTTCCAAGTCATGGGAAATCAGGGTTTTTCTTGACTAGTCGGGAAGGAGGAACTATTTAACTTAGAAAAACAATTTTTTCTTGCTGAAATTTGACAAGTAGATCCCTCTTGACCTAATATAGCATATCCCATATCCATGACCTTTTTTTGTACACAAATTTCGTATTATACTCATTTTAGGGCCAAAATCCTCACTTTTCCCCACCTTTCTGCCCATAAAAGCTGAGTAAAGGTTTCTGCAACATTTGTAATTGATTTATGAGTTTTTATAAACAATTTTTATGATACCTAAAGCTCACGTCCCTGAAAAATTCATTTTTCATGCATGTCTGGCTGAGAAATCCATTTTGGAACATTATAGTGGTATCAAAGCATGATCTTTGGCTCAGCCTATGGCTTCAAGACAAAGTGTTGAATCCCTAAAGAAGGAAAATTTCAAGCTCTATAGACAGAGTCTACAGATGGCTGGGTATCCTCTGGATCTCATCCTTTTCTCAAAGGTGACATATCTAGTAAATGTCCCTGCAGTCAATCTCTGGAATAGAAACTTGATACTCCTGAGGGAACTTTACAACAGTATTAAAGAAGAGAAGAGAAATATATTAGAAAGTTGAAGGAGATGAGTTTTACCTCATCATATTTCAGATCTGGGAAGAGCCTCTTCAAAGAGGTTAGATAGAAGAAAGAAGGAGGAAGAAAATGAAACTCCTAGAGGGTTTCAAGAAGTAGAAAGTTGCAGTGAGACCTGCAGAAGGTTTCAAGAAGGAGAGGAAGATCCATGCACTTCCTATCCTCACAAAGAAGGAGAGCTATACAGAGAAAAACTAGAGCATGGATCCACCACTTGGAAGAATGATGGGTGAGAAGATCTCCCTGCTCCCTCTTCAAATCATGAAGGGCATTGAAGAAGATTGAGAAGGTGGAGACTTGGACCAGTGCTGGCACAACCTTGGAAGAGCAGCCTTCATTTTTAGTAATGAAGGAATACTATATAGTTGCAGAAGAAGCTCTTGCCTCTACATCTCACTGAGGTATGATTAAAGATTCATCTATTGTCATTTTAGCACATTGTATGAAGAGATCTACATCTTTGCATGCTACTGATTTAGAGCAACAAGTTGCACTGCGTTGTGCCAAAGCAATGAGGAAGAAGAGAGGAACCATTCCTCATTAGAGAATTCACATGGAAGCTTCATTCATGAAGAAATAAAGGATGGAATGATGGATGGTGGACATCTTGGAGTGAGAAACCCCTTCTCCCTTCCAGATGACTCTTTCTCAATGATCACACCCTTGCTCAAAGAGAAACTTATACTTGCAGCAAATCCAAAGCCCCTTTGGTTTTAGAAGGTCATGCATGGGGCGAAGACCTCATGGGAAGAATTCATTGGAGGTGCACTTCAGCACATCATGGAGTGCAAATTTCTTCAACAGTTTCAGGAAGATATCCCCTTCTCACAGGAGCAGATAGTAGATGGAGGACATCTTCAGATGGATAACACTCTCATGACTGTGTTGGAAAATTCTTGAGCCATGCACATCATGATGGGAGGTTTTTTCCTACCACCTATTTGGATCCTCATAGGGTCAAATTGATCCTCGAGAAGATTGCATTTCAAGATCCCATGAAATGAAGGAATTTGATTTGGGATGATGGTAGCCCTCATGGGAGGTGTACCAGGATGAAGGATATGTGGTTGGATACTTACATCATGGAGAAGCAAGGAGTATGGACACATTGTGTTGGCATAATATTCTCATGTCAATCACCATGTTTTAGTACATGATATTGATGATGGGAGTATAGAGAGGCAGCAAAATATTTTGTTCCTTGGGATATTCTTGAGAGAGCAAGGGCAGATTTTCTCTCACAGTTTTCATGATGTTGCAGGAGTAGAAGATGGCACTATCATAGTGAAAAAGGGGTCACTCCTTGGTCTTATATGTTTAAGAAGGACTTTATTCATGGGGAAGACTTCTCATTTGTAGCAGCATTATGGGAGATGCCTTTGACATTCTGCATGTAAAAGATTGGAGCTGTTTGTTGATGAGGGCCTACTTGCATAGGCCAACAGCGTTGTCACTTTGGAGCTGGAATTTATTGATGGAGTATTCCCAGGATCACTTCTCATTCGATGCACTTGGTGAGCAAAGAGGAGGTGAAGAAGATAGAGTGGTAGATGGAGACATCTATTACTATGGTGTGCTTTTCTTGACTTGGGTTTCCAAGCAGGAGGAGAAGGACTTTCATGCAACACTTGGTTCATCCCCCTTCACGGGAGTGTGCCAAAATATTATTGAGGATTCATTCATGAGTCCATGTATCTTCTTGCTTCCAACATATGGTGAGAGCTTTTGCTTTCATTCTCTAACCATCTCTTGGCAGTGCATTGCTCCATAAGAGGGAAAGCTATTTATTGAGCTCCATGAACTTCATTGGGAAAAATTGCATGATGGAGACAACCATCTATTATGTGGCCTTGGACAAAGATTTTTTCCTTACATATGAGTTCTCTTTATTTATATGATTAACCATGTCATAGGAAGCATTTTTCTATACAATTTTCTGAAGCAGCAATTTGAAAAACTGCGCTGTGAGGACTTGGAAGATTGTTGGTACTCTCTTGCATTACATAGAACCTTCAGTATTTACTTCATTATGGTGATGATCATGTTTTCAGTTGCTGATGTTGTTTCTATCTTGATGGGAGACATGATGTTGAGTAAGGCACATGGTTGGATGTGTCCTTTGGGAAGGAGATTCCCACATTTTCTCCAACACATGTTCTAATGGGAACATGGGAAAAATTGTGGCCGCCATAGCCAAACACTTGTATCTTTTGGAGGTGAGCCATGTGCATGATGGAGTACCTCATGGTGATACTCTTCTATCCATCACATATGATGCATTTTGGGCTGATTGGTTTTACAGCGTTGGAGGGAGAAACTTTGCAGATCTAATCCTCATGATGGCACTTGAGGGAAATTTCCTTGCAGCCCAAGATCAGTTTGCACTCTACACTTATCTTAAGTGGAGAGGAGAATAGTGTGGGGTAGGCTATCATGTCTACCATGTGCAGAATTTCACCCCACCTATTTTGCAGGAGCTCAAGGTGGAGGAACATTTTCATAGAGTTTCCATGTCATGGGGTGACTCATTTTTGGTGGATGATTGCTTGAGCGTGGAGAACTCACATGGGGGATGATATTTCCCAATAGACTTCAGATTCCATGCCTCAAGGGACCTCTAGGCAACACCTTATTTCCTTCTTGAGTATTTGACTGTTTCATGTTGATAGCTATTCAGCTAACTTGCATTCTTGGGAGGGGAAATATGGAGATTCATTGTTGACACAACATCTCATTATTTGGAGGAGTTCACCATATGGGGATGCTATAGTAGGAGGAGGAGACATCATTCAGTTCTATCCTTACAGTTGCTTGAGGACAAGCAACATTTGGGAGGGGAGGACTGTAATGTTCCTAAATTAGCTAAGCTAATTGGAACATTAGAATTTTGTTTTATTTTTCATGTTTATGAATAATAGACTAATGGAGGACATGCAACACTCCTTAGATATAAAAATAAATACATGATAAATGTGAAAAAGGTTAAATATGAGCTGGTTGCATAAAAACCACTTGTGTGTGAATAGGGCTGAGCTATTTGACTGGGTCAATAGTAGAAAATCACAAGACAGTCCAGGTGCATTGAACCTCCTAAGTGATTTGCGCAGTTCTAGAAGGTGCTTCTAAATGTGAAAGGGGCTAATTCAAGTGAAGTGGTTTAGGGTTTTGAACTTCCTCATTTTATAAAATGGAGGGAGAGGACTCAAGAAAGGGTTGTTGATGATTTTTGGTTGCTTGAGCAACTCGATTTCTCTTGGCTAGTTAGCCAAAGGGAAGAGGGTTTCTTATTTAGGAATCTTCTCTCCTTTCATGGAGTAGCTCTTTGGAGGAGGATGTGCTGCATTGATCCACTATCCGGCATTTGGACAAGCTTCTACTTCCAACTGCGACACAGATCTTGTTGAGGGTTTGATTTCTTTTGTAAGTTGCAGCAAGTGGAGTTTAGATCTTTTTAGATCTAGATCATTTCAGTACTTCTTTTCAGTGGACGAGGGTTCTAATCCATTAAGGAGCTGTATTGAATTATTTGAGCTTCATTTCAGATATTGGCATCAAGACAATGTGTTCTTCATGGTATACTATGTAGTTCCTTCCCCAAATTTGCATTACTGCTGAAGGAGCAATGTTGCAGGGTTTTTGGCATCATTTTGGAGCTAGATCTCTGATGTGAAGGAAGCCTCCTTGCATCAAAGGAGATCCATGGATTGGCCATCCAATCCATGTCTATTTTAGGTCTGATACATTCACTAAAGTTTTTTCTTCAGAAATTTTGAATCATTTTGCAGATATGCTGCAGTAAAACTCAGATCTGCTCCGGCATTTTCATGTATTGCTGAAATCCCCAAGGGGAATGTAATAAAGAGCCCTTTGGGAATTTTGATTCATTATAGATCTTTTTTTTCATGTATTTATCAGTTTCAGATCTGTAATATAATTAAAAGAAGCTTCATCCTCCTATAAATAATGCTGAAGGGTTTCTGGGTCATTCTCTTGTATTGCAACACCTCAATCTTGAGGGATTTTGTATGTAAAATTGTTGTTTAACCTTGCTGAATGCCTATGAAATGTTCCTAAACTCATTCTTTGATTTTTAATACTATTTTACATCTTATACATTCAGAAAATACACTGCCCTTGCTTCAGTAAATTTCTGCATCTTCCAAGTCATGGGAAATCAGGGTTTTTCTTGACTAGTCGGGAAGGCGGAACTGTTTAACTTATAAAAACGCATTTTTTTCTTCTTCTAAAATTAGACATTTAGATCCATATTGAACTAATATAACATATACCAGAGCCATGACCCTTATTTTTACGCATATTTCAGATTATACTCATTTTACGGCCAAAATCCTCACTTTTCCCCACCTTTCTGCCCATAAAAGTTGAGTAAAGGTTTCTGAAGCATTTTTAATTGATTGATGAGTGTTTATAAAAAAATTTTATGATATATGAATCTCAAATCCCTGAAAAATTCGTTTTTCAGGCATGTCTGCCTGAGAAATCCATTTTTGGAACATTACACATTTGATGTAATTGGGTACCCTAAAGATTGTTGTTTCAAGATTGGTAGGACTGCAAGGATTGTGCTCCTACCTTTCCTTAGAATATTTTTGCAAAAAAATGTTATTTTCTTTTAAGGCAGCAATCTCTTTGGCCTTAATAAACTGTTGACAGTCCTAGAGTATTGTTGCCTGTAGTTGCCGCATGTGTTGAGTCATCCCTGGTTTCTTCAGAAATTGATAATATTCTGCAACAAAGGTGGCAGAATTTTTTGGTTATGGCTGTATCCAGAGGAGACAATTATCTTCATTATTCTTGGCCACTAGAAAATCATTCTGCCACGCAATCTGGTTGGCAAGAAAAGAGGCAAGTGCCCGGATCTGGATGTCACCAACAAGAGGATTAAGATTAAGCTTTCTATCCTCAGGAATGGCTTCATTATGAAGATATAATTCACACAATAAATTATGGTCACTAGTAGGGGCTTCTGCAAAATTTTGCACGAAATCTTCAGGTTTAAACACCTTATGGGGTCTTCCATCTTTGATTGTTTTTATCTAAAAGAATGCAATTCATTCTATAAGGAAAAGAGAGTAATTTAAAGATGGTTTTTTGGTAGCCAATAGTTTTTGTACCAAATCAAACATCAGGAGCAATTTTCTTTTTAAATCTTCATTCTGCTTCTTATGAGCATGAGATTGTTGGAGTGTTTGCTCCAAAGACTCCCAGTTTGAATATATGTGGTTCTGCCAAAGTAATTTGTGCTCCTGCAAGATTTTGTCTTGCATAATGGTAGACTCCTTCTTCCACTTGTTCATTATTACCTGTGAATTAGCTTCGCTTTCTGGAATTTTTGAAGGCCCTACTGGTTCTTGTGTAGCAGTAGGGCATTCCTCTTTTTTAACTGCAGAAGACATAGATGCAGGGGCAACTCCTGGCATTGGGATTTGAACTACTTTGTAACCTTCTTAATCATAAATATTCCCACATTGGCTACACATGTACTCTTTATACTGATAATTTTCTGTGTTTTTCTCTGCCATGGATGCCGCGTGAGCTAAGGTATACAAACTAAGCTCCCTGTCATAGGCTTCTCTTGCTGTTACTAGCTCTTGCTTGTAGGCTTCCAATTTTGATCTTAAAAACTCATTTTCTTGTAAGAGAGAAGCCATTGTTGGTTCTGGTTGTTGGGTTTTCATAGGTGCCTGTGACATATCAAGAGGGGTGACTGGTCTTTGTGTAACAGTCACAGTCTCAGTAGCTGGTTCTTGTGTTTCAACTGTAGTTGGTTCTTGTGTAACAGCTAGAGCTGGTTCTTGTGTAACAACTACGTAATGTGCAGCATCCTGGGCATCTAGTTCTTGTGCATCAGCAGTTGGTTCTTGTGTTTTAGCTGTAGTTGGTTCTTGTGTAGCAGCTATAGCTAGTTCTTGTGTGACAACTACTGAATGAGTAGCTGGTTCTTGTGTGATAGCTACTTGTTCTAAAGAAAATAATGTCGTAGCACCCTGGGCATCTGGTTCTTGTGTTGCAGTTCCCATGGGTGAGATAGGTAAATATTATGGGATTTGGGAGGGTGGTGGTGTATGGGATTTTAGCAAAATAGGTTGAGGGTCTAGGGTAGTGGCAGTGGTTGCTGCTTTGTTTGAAGCCCTCATTCGTCTTCTAGGTAAAAAGGAAGGGAAAGTAGTAGTTTGATTTTTTCTTTTAGGAGTGGGTTTTTCCTCATGGGGAGGACTATTAGGAGTGGTTGCTGCTTTCGCTGAAGCCCTCGTTCGTCTTCTTGGTAGAAATGCAGTAGTGGTTTTCCTTTTCATTTTGCGAGTAGAGCAGGGAGGGTTACCAGATTTATCTTCTTGAGAATTATCACTAGGGATATGAATAGTAGGACTAGATGATTGTGGTAAATTGTGGGGTGGACTTGGTATGGTAGGAGGGTTAATTGGATCAATTGGATCTACATATGGATTATTAGGAATTTCCTAAATGTCAGGGGTGTTTTGTGGTTGCTTTTCATAAGGATTTTCAAGATGTTCAGCAATTTCTTGAGGGTTTATGGGTGGATTGTTTAGGAGAGTTTTTTGTTGGGAAAAACCCTTTTGGATAAGTAATTGGACGAGACGGTGATGGGTGAGGGAAAGGAGGGGTTTTTTTTACCTATCTACAATAATGCGACATATTTCTGAGACATCCAAGTAGATAATAAGGAATATTCACCAGTCTACCATGTCATAAATTATTTAACAAGACGAAGTCATACTGGTAAACTACCTGGTATTGGCCTTCAAAGGTGAGGTAGTGCTTGACAAATTCTGCGACTTTTTGCCAAGGAGGTGGCAATGAGTTGAGTCGAACACCTTGGCCTTTAGGCTCAACTTGTTCTCCTGGCAAGAGAAAATCCTATTGTGCATTAAGAATAATGTGTTTTCGGCTGAACCAGCGAATTCCAGTGATGGGAAGGCCCGAAACCTGTGCTATATCATCTTCTGAAACTAGAATCTGAACCCCTTGAACAATAGAGTGGTCTTCCTTAAGATTCTGAGAAAATTGAAGAACCTGTTGTTGATCAAATCCCTGGAGCCTCTGAAAATAACCTAACCATCCTGCCTGCTGAAAATTTTGATATACTTCTGGATACAATTCTAGCAAGGTTGTCGTGGTGGGTTCGTATCGTATAGCAGGACCTCCCATAGCTAATCAGCTCGGTAAAATGCACAGCGAGAGAGCCAAGTTACCGCATGTGAATAGAGTAATTTTTGTGAATGAGGACATGTAAATGATGGTGAAGAGATGAGATAATGGGTAAAAAGAAGTGGCGGTAATCAGCTTCGTTGTGAAATTATGGCGTAAAGTTTCGATATTCCCCCCACCAACTATGGCTGAAATGATGACTTTAATTGCATGGGGATTATGGTAATAATGAATGAAATCTTCTCATTTAACCATAGTTTAATTTTATTCACATATAAAATTTACATACCTCATTTTTACCTTTAATTCGTACTTCGAAAAATATAGTGTGTTCTCATAATAAATCGGCAATAGTCATGGAAGAAACTTTGGAAGCTTTTTAGAAAATGAGGGAGATTGTGTCAAAATTTTGTTTAATCATAGGAGAAGGTAGTGAAAGGACAAGATTAGCATGAGAAATAAGAGGAGTAAGAATGAAAGAACTCAAGAAGATGATTTCATGACGGGAAATGCTGCATGGTCATGTCTTTGAAGAAGTGGTGTTTCAGCAATGAAGGAAGGAATGGAAAAATTTTGTTGAAGGATGTTGTTTCAGCAATGGGAAAAATGGGGAAAATGTTGCTGAAGAGTGTTGTTTTAGCAATGGGAAAAATGTGAAAAATGTTTCTGAAGAGTGTTGTTTCAGCAATGGGAAAAATACGGAAAATGTTGCTGAAGAGTGTTGTTTCAACAATTGGAAAAATGGGGAAAATGAATGGAAAGGGGAAAATGAATGAGAGGGGATGAATGATGGAGGTGTTGAAAGAAAACCGGAAGATGGGAAATGAAAAATGAATGGGTTGAAATAAGGGGAGCAATGATTCACAAGATGAAGCATGGATCTGCTTGTAGTGAGATTGTCATTTCTTGGTAAGCCTTTCCTGGATCGAGAATCTGCAAAATAATCAATTGTAACATGGAAACCCTTGTCAGGGATTATTAGTTAATAAATTTAATCTAATGCTAAAAATACAATTAAGAAAAATCAAATTCAATGAGGGGCAGGAGGCTCCCCTAAAAAGAGATAATGTGAATCTGCCATGTAAGTGGCCTTAAAATCTTCTTTGGAAATGGGGCGCTGGTACAGATGTATCCGATGACCATTCACTAATAATGGTGTTTTAGAGTCATCAATTGTTAGGAGCCTTACTCTTCCATTGGGAAAAACAATATATATTTCGTAAGGTCTTAGCCATCTTATACGTAGTTTCCCTTGAAAATTTTCAAACCGAGAATCATACAATAAAGCCCAATTACCTTTTTGGAATTGCTTATGCTTGATGATTTTATCATGCCATTTTATCCTTTGTTGCTGAATCATAGTTGTCTGATGAATGGCATCTAATATTTTTTCATCCAATTCATGAAGCTGCTGCAACCTGGTTGTCTATGCATCAGTCAAATCAAGGTTAACAGCTAAATCAGTCCTTAAGGTTTTGATTTCAAATTCCACAAGAAAAAAAACACTTTTACCATAAATTAGTTCATAGGGGGAGAATCCTATAGTATTTCTCCAGGTAGTTTTGTAAGCCCATAATGCTTCAGGGAGCCTTTGAGACCAATCCTTCTGGTTTTCCTTCACTGTTTTTTTTAGAATGGCTTCTATTACTTTATTTGTGCTTTCCACCTATCCATTGGCTTGGGGGTGGTATGGTGTAGTCATTCTATGATGAATATGATATTTTTGAAGGGTGGCTTTAAAACCATGAGAAGTGAAAGGAGGTCCTCCATCTATAACTAGTTCTGTAGGCACTCCAAATATAACAAATATCTCTTCAAATAAGAAAGCTAGGACAACTTCTTCATTAGCTCTAAGGAGTGCTTTAGCCTCCACCCATTTGGTCATATAATCTGTGCAGACCAATATATAAACTCTTTGGTTGGATGGAGGATTAATGGGTCATACAAAATCTAAGGCCCATCTTTCAAATGGTTCAAGTATTACCCGGGGGTTTAATGGCATCTCATCTCTATGATTAGGTTGACCCATTCTCTGACAGCTATCACAGGCCCGGACGTTTTTCTTTGCATATCTAAAAAGTGAGGGCCAATAATAAACCATCCTAAAAATTTTATGTGCCATTCTCTTATCAGAAAAATGCCTTCCATAAGGGCCATCATGACAATATTTTAGTACATCATAAACCTCATCTTCTCTAATGAATCTTCAGATTTCTTGATCAAGTCCTGTGTAGAAAAAACACCCACTTATCCAACTATACCAAGCGCTTTGTTGAATGATTTTTCTTTTCTCGCGATAGGATAGGTGTGGTGGTAACTTCCCTGCAACCAGATAATTAGCAATGTTTTCATACCATGGCGAGTGAGAAGATACTCCAAATAAATATTCATCAGGAAAGGAATCATCTACTAGAATATTATCATCAGATTTTAACCGAGAAAGAAAATCAGCAACTACATTTTCTTTTCCTGGTCGATCTACAATTGTAATATCAAATTCTTGTAATAATAGTAACCATCTAGTGACTCGAGCATTTGTGACAGATTTGTTCATTAAATACTTAATAGCCGAGTGGTCAGTTTCGACAAAAGTAGAGTAACCTGTAATGTAATGTTGAAATTTATTACTAGCATAAATAACTCCTAAAAATTCCTTTTCGGTGACTGTGTAATTAAGGTCAGCAGGAGTCATATTCTTACTAATGAAGTAGATAGCATAAGGGAGATGATTTTCCTCTTGTCACAAGACAGCTCAAATTGCAGTATCTGAAGCATCAGAGGATATATGAAAGGGAAGTGCCCAATTAGGTCCCCTTAAAATAGGAGCTATAGATAACTGATGCTTGAGTTCAGCAAATGCTTCCTGACAAAGATTAGTCCACTTGAATTCAACATTTTTCATAAGCAACACAAACAAAGGAGAAGCTATTTTGGAATTTTTTTTAATAAATCTTCTATGGGATCCTGCATGTCCTAAGAAAATTCTCACATATGTTTGTGTTCTGGGAATAGGAAGGTTCTGAATGACTTGTATTTTGGATGGATCTACCTGAATTCCTTTGAGATGAAATAAAATTTCCAAGTACTACTCCTTCACTCATCATCATATGAAATTTTTCGGTACTTAAGGAGAGGTGAGCTTGTACACATCGTTTAGGTACTTTCTCAATATTCTGTAATGCATCCTCAAAAGACACACCATAAGGGGTAAATTCATCCATAAAATTTTCCATAGAGTCATTAAGCATATCAGAAAAGATTCCTATAACTGCTCTTTGAAAGGTTGCTGGTGCATTACATAGTCCAAATGGGAGAACTCTATAGGAAAAAGTTTCCCAAGGACTAGTAAAAGTGGTCTTTTCTTGGTCCTGGGGTGCAATTTTGATCTAGTTATACCCACTGAACCCATCTAAGAAGGAGAAGAATTTCTTCCCTGACAAGCTATCTAACACATGATCAATGAATGGTAAAGGAAAGTGATCTATAAGTGATCACTTTCCTCTCCATTTCCTATTTTTCTTAGGAACTATTACCAACGAGGAGACCCATTCACTGACAGATATAGGACATATAAACCCTGCATTAAGGAACTTTTGAAGTTCCTCTTTAACAATTTCCCTTAAATTAGGGTTCATTCGTCATTGAGGTTGACAGATCGGTCGACAATCTTCCTTGATATAGATACGATGAGTACATAATTCAGGAGAGATTCCCTTCATATCCGTATAGTCCCATGTGAATGCTTCCTTATTTTTTAAGAAGTAACTTCATTAATTGCCGTGTTTCAGCAACTGTCAAGTCAGGGTTTATGTTCAGAGTTTTTCCAGGTTCAATTTCTATTGGTATACTTTTAGAAGAGATGGTAGTTGATGTTTGAGGTAGATCTTTAGATTTAAGCTTTTCATGGGTATCTTATTTCAAAAGTGCAGCTAGCTGATTATGTGTTTCTGGAGTCACAGAGGAGGGTTCACAAATAAAATTATTAATTACCTCATCCTTAGTGGTATCTTTAAGGCTTAAATCTTGTCCGATAGTCAAAATAGGTTGAGTAGTATGATCATCATAGTCCATCCATACAACATTGTCATTATTAATCATGGGTGTAGCGTGAGGGTAGAGAGTAAGCTGCTTGGTTTCATATCCATTGGAAATTTTCATTGAACCAGATCTAGAGTTGATAAAGGCATCGGCTGTGGCCAACCAGGGCCTACCCAAAATTAGAGGATGTCCCCCCAACTTTGTTTTAGTCTGTGATACCACAAAGTCAGATGGGTAATTCCAGGATTCAACTAAGATGATTAGGTCTTCAATAACTCCTTCCGGTTTGATTGTAGAACTGTCAGCTAACTCTAAAATGGTTGGTGTATCTCTGATTACGTTCTTCGGCTGTAACAGTTGTGAAGTTTCAAGAGTCATGATATTGATAGCAGCACCTAAGTCTACCAGAACTCGAGGAATTATTGTTTTTCTGACTTGCACTGTGACAGTAGGATGGCTAGGATCACCATATTTAATTGGAGGAACTTTTCCTGACATTAATGCAGATAGATCACCCATAACATGAATTGTGAGGGGATCTTTAACTTTCCTACCGGGTTTCTTAACACAAATATCTCTCATAGTTCTGGCATAAATTGGTACATCTCTTAGTGCTTGTAAGAGTGCGATTTTAACATAAAGATTCTGTAATTCCCCTAGAAGATTGAAAGTAGGTGGCTCAGGAATTTTAGTTAAAACTAAACACTCAGGGAATGGTGGTTATGTTGTTTCAGTACCCTTATTAGAGGGTGGTTATACCTCTTCACGTGAATCAATTTTTTCTATCTCTTCTTTATCAGAATCAGAAGAGGTAACATCATCAATAGGGTTAAACTATTTTCCCAGATCGTAAATGAATATCATTGCATTGCGCAGGGAAAATAGGAAGTATAGGCTGGTTCTTAATATCAATAACCTATACAACTTTATTATTGGGGTTAGGGTTTGGTTGTACAGGTAGCTGGGGTCTCTTCATTTGATTATTCGGTGGAGCACCTAATGGTGAAGGAAGTGGTTGCTAAAATTGTGATTGGAACTGAGGAAATTGATTTAGAAACAGAGGTTGTTGACCCCTCCAATTTGGATTCCATTGGTTAAAGTAAGGTTGTTGTTGTGGAGGCCAAGGAGTCCACATCGTTGGGTCTACAAAGGGAAGGTTTGTTTGTTTCATGGGTGGGTAATTCATTTGATTGAAGGGTGGGTGTGTATTTGGTTAAAGGGAGGGTAATTTTCTTGACTAAAAGAAGGATAATTGTTCCAACAATTAGAAGATGTAAATGGCATATTAGAGTTCATACCTTGTCCTCGCGGTTGCCATTGCCTTCTCTATGTCAACAGATAGACTGTTTCAGCTTCTTCTTCGGTTGGTTGCAATGCTGCTTTTATTCCTGGTAAAGAAGGGCATTGTTTCATTTCATGATCCTTCTCACAAAGGGTGAAAATTGGCACCTTGTCCAATGGGCATTCCCTTAGTGGGTGTTTATCTTTGCATTTGGGGAAAAAGACAGACAAAGCTGCTTCTGCTTCGGCTTGTTTCTTCTTAACCTGCAAGGTGTCATTCTGTGAAGAAAAAGAACTTAACATTTCAGTTTTAAATTCCTCAAGTAAATTACCTATTTCAGCTCTTGTTGCTCCTCCACTGGCTGATTTTTGAACTCTTGAATATGTGGTATCCCTACTATTTGACCTGTTCCTTGCAGCTCCTATTGAACATCTTTTACAGAGGTTAACAATTTCATCATATGATTCTTTAGATATGTCCTCTTTACCAAGCATATTTAGCACATCTAGACATTCATCCCTTACTCCTTTTAATAATATTGTTTTAAGAATATCTTTACTTACATCGAGATGATTGGATCTATGCAAATTATATTGTAGTCTTTCCACAAAATCCTCTAGATTTTTTTCCTCCTTCTGTACCATCTTAAATAGTTTCTCTCTTTTTTCTCTGTTCTGGCAGTAGTCTTGATATTTGTGTAGAAATTTCTGTTTCATCTGATGCCATGTTGTGATTACATGGCCTCCAAGAATCATGAACCACCTCGATGCACTTCCTTTTAATGTTGCTGGAAATAGCTTCAATTTTTGGGCATTGCTAATGTAATCGTAACTTCTACATAATATATCAAACTCAAAAAGAAATTCATCAGGATCTTCAGAAGATATACCATGAAAGTTAGGTAAAGCTGAAAGTGGAATATTCTTCATGGGAGTTTCTCCTCTAGGAAGATTACCAATAGGAAACCCCAAGGTAGAAAGAGAATTATCATCTCTTCCCTCTCCTTCAGGATCTACCTATTCTTCATGGTAGAATTCTTCATTATTCTCCTCCATTTCTTGTTCTCCTACTGCACTTGCTCGATCCTCAATATTTTCTGCTGGTTTATCAACTATTTCAGGACTCACAATTTGTTCCTCTGTTTCGCAATTTGGTTTAAGGGAATGTTGAGGCTTTGGCTTTCGAGAGCTTAGCCTTTGAGAAGATTCATATTTTAATATGATCTCGTCAATAAAGGTCTTCCTTCCTCCCCTTCCTCTGCCCCTGCCACCTGTAGGGTTAGTTTTCTTAGGGGCTCCACGTCCTCTCTTGCAATATGTACATCTGAAAGAAAAACATCAATGCTTTTGAAACTTGTAATTGCCTTCCCTGGCAATGGCACCAAAATGTGGATCACTTTAATTTCTTATTAATTCAAACAATCAAGTGCTACATAAATTGTCAACCCAGGGAAGTCTATTTATTTCAAAGGAAATCACACACTGTATATGCTCAATCTCAAAAGCAATGCAAATTTGTAGTAAAAGTTACATTAATCACACCTTGCTTCAAACATACTGAAGTTCTACTTTGAATTACAACAAAAGAAATCTTTCTATTTCATATTTAAAGGAAAACAGTTATCAGAAGAATCCTTTATATGAAAGAAAACAACAATCTAGGAAAAGGAACCAATTTGCAGAAGAGAAGACCAACTATGCTATAACAGAGAACAGGACCCTATTCCCCAAGTAGGAATCTTCAGCACCTGTTTCTGACTACCACACTTTCCACAAACTCATTATGTAAACAAGATTACCAATTGAAATAATCAACGATTACCTAGGAATGAATTATATGAAAACAATGCAACAATCAGTGGAAACGGAGTTTTAGCAATAGATAACAGAGTTCTAACAATGCATAAATAATTTCAACAAAACAAATTTTTAACAAGGTGTGAATAAAAATAATGATTAACACACTACATAAATTAATGGGTGAATCTTGTGAGGAAGGTGGGCCCTTTCCTTCTCACAAGATTCCCCAGAAAAAGGAATTAAGAAGAAATGCTCATAATGGTCTTTTATTCATCTGTCAAATGTAACATGTTACAAAAGATACACATTCCTTCTCTATAATTCCTTTTAAGATAAACCTTCCATAGTCCCCCTCTAATGCTAATGTCTCCTCTATTTAAAGAGGAGAGTCATCTATTAAGCATCTGATTACATCATACAAATCCTATTCTTAACCTGATCTAATCTTATATGCTGGAATAGGATGTTCTGTTCTTCCATAGTAAAAATTCTATTACAATGGTTGTAATGGTGCTGGATTTTAGGTACAGTTGTTGCGGCCAGTGTAACAGATCCCTTAATTATATTTTCTTGTTGCTACCGTACCTAAAACACTGTTTCAGCATTGCAAATCATGGACTATTTCAGCAACGGGATTTGCGTATTGTTTTGACTGTTTCAGCAACATGGTTTCCAGACAGCAACGATGAATCAACTATAGTCTTCAAACTATTTTAGCAACTATATATTTTCGATTAATGGCTAAGTATGAAAGTGATGTAAAATTACATGTAAAACAAGTTAAACATATAGTAAAGAGAAGAAGCATTATATACCTTTGGAAGAATAGATTAAAGTGATAATGTAGGCTTAAATATGGGTCGGAATAGGATGTAATGATAGTAAAAAGTATGAGAAAAAAGGTACATTACAGGGTCCTAATAGCTGCAACCCCTAGAGACTGGCCTAATCTACTTTATCAACCTGGGTTTCATACAAAATCGGATATGACAGTGCTATATACACAACATATTCATTCTACTCATGTCATCCTCTTCTGAACTCTATGAAAGGTTTCTATTTCTAGGGTTTCTAGATGAATTTTGTCACACATATTAACTTCAACCTAGGGCTACAAATGATTCAAAGCCATTAATATATCATCAAAAAAAGAACTATTATATAGAAAGAAAGTACATCTAACTACTCTACAATGAATGAAATCTACACATTAAGCTATGATGAGAAATGGAAGCAAACTAGGAATCTTGCATGAAGTAAATTGTTGAATTGAAATTGCAAAAAGGAAACTAACCTAATCACACTTTGTTGGGAAAAATGGCTAAAAAAACTCTGTATACTCTATTTTATATCTATCATGCTTTTAATCATGCAGCTAATCATGACCTAACTATGCTTGTAAATGCATTGTTTTGCAACTAGGAGGAGAAAGAGTTAAGGTGGCTTATGAAGGGCTTGATATCCTGTGTGCAAGGCTAAAGGTGTATGGGTGGTTTTGGTAGGTCTGGATGAGATGGGTGGTTTTTTATGGGTTTAAGGAGGAGCCCAATGGTGCTGCTACAAGTGTTTCTATAGGTTTCCTGTAGTGCGACAAGAAAGTCCCGAATTGCTACAGGAAACAGCCCAAGGGAAATTTGAGGCCAAAAATTGGTGCGAAAAGTGTAGGGAAGGTGGATTGAAGATGTGTTTGAATGAGTGAAATATTACCAACCCCTTGGCCAAGCTCATAACCTCTTGAGAAGCCTATGTTTCACCTCTAGGTTTTTCTCATGGTATGAAGATGAAAAATCTGAAAATAAGGGTGATGGCGATTTTGAGGAAAAGAAGGCTGATGAAGGGTGGGAAATGAAACTGAAGGTGCTTGTGAAGTCCTCCTTTGATGTTCTACTTGAACCTGCAAGAAAAATACCTGTTCATGCAAAAAATATTGAAAAATTCATGATGAAGGAAATGGAAAATATGAGTTGAATTTGGAAAGAAAACCTATTTTAGCCTACAAATAGAAATCTGACTCAACATTCTAAACATGATTTCATTCCAAGAAATCATAAACTAAATATTAATTTTGGCCTGTGGAGAAGGTCTACCCTCCTCAAGCTCCAATGAAAGAGATGAGAGAGGGAGGTTTGACACACATATTTCTGAATTAATAAACTATTCTACCACCATGTAAGCAAGCTTAATATATAACAAAGACAAATGGAAGCATACTAAAAACAATGAATTGAAAAGTAAGAAAACTAGCTAAAAAATCATAAGAAAAACTAGATACAATGACATAAAATTAAAGAATGAATACAAAAGAGAGACTAAGGCCAATGGATTGGGCCCTAACCCACAAGCCTAGCCCTCTAAAACTAGATCAGTGAAGCACAATCTAAATACACATTTTATTGCAGAAGATAGTCTTATTATATCAACATGAAAGTCTCAAAAACCTATTTCAAGAGCTAATATCCTATTAGCTTCCTTAAAATTTTGAATCCTAATGAGATCTTTCTCAACCCTATTTAACCTAGAGGGTAGCTACCAAAAAATCCCTAAAAATTAGGTGATGTGTCCACTTTGACTGATAGTAAAGTGTAGCTTTAGTGAACTTTATCTTGAGTTTGCTTGCCTGTCTTTGATTTCGAGTTTTTGGAGGGAATCTCAAGGATCCCTTGGTTGCCTTTGGAGTCAAGGACATCGAATATCCCCCTAGAATATCTCCTTGATTTCTACTATGAGCTTTAATGGAAAATTCTTCATAAAAAATGCAATATATTCTTGATTTTCATGCATTTAACTCATGCTAGGCATTCAAAGTATGACAAGCCTTAATTGACATCTACACTAGCAACATAAGACCATAATATATTTAGAATGTGAGAAAAAGAGAATTAATAAGGAAAAAAAGGTGACAATTAACCCCTCCAAATGTACCTAATGATGGAGCTCATCACACACATCGACCTAGACTAGGCTAGAGATTCAATCAAGAGAACATATACCTAGGTTTCCACTCCTAGTCCTTTCTAGAATAAGGATTTTATTTATAGACCTAATGAAAACCTATGGTTTATGTTCATTGTCAAAGCAAACCCTCATTATATTAAACTTCAAAGGTTCAATATTTATAACAACATAATTTCAAATACAAAAAGTTTAGAGATTCCATATTCATATCAGAATACCAAACATGACATTATCAATAGATCAATCAAAATAACAATTTCACAAATAGCCCTAAATAGGTTTAGGGTTTCACATGTCAACAACAAACCCTCGGGTTAGGTTTTTTTGAGAGAACCTCCTTAAGGTTCTATACAAGAAATTTGAGGTGTATAAGGTGGGTAGATTCATCAGGTGACGAGTCATCCCAAACAAGAATCCTTTTAGGATCCAGTAGTGCTAGACATATCAACAGTTAGTAACATATGAAATGGATATTTCAAAGAGAGTAATAAGACTATACATTTCAATACAT
The DNA here is from genome assembly GCA_034641835.2 of Pinus albicaulis. Lineage (NCBI taxonomy): Eukaryota > Viridiplantae > Streptophyta > Pinopsida > Pinales > Pinaceae > Pinus > Pinus albicaulis. Next base: position 1,036,589,031 of record CM076582.1, on the reverse strand, counting down.
ACCTTTGATTCTTTCACAAACCTTTTGACTTTTGTGGCCTTCTTGTTTGATCCTTGAAGCCTTCTCCATGATTCTTGAACATGTAACAGATTGACTCCTAGACAAGGAATAGAGGTAGGCAAGTGATTATTATTTAATATAATCAAAATATCAAATAAGTATATGAAGACAAAATAGAGAGGGAATGGGATAATTATCTTTAGGAGATGTTGTGGGCTTCCTCCTAAGCTTTAGGGAAAACCTAAAACTTAAAAAAAATTACATTTCCAAGAAGATATTAAACCTATACTACATAGAATATACAAATGAAATATATGAGAGAAGGGGATTAGTAGTTCAAGCCCCTTAAGTCAACCTCAAACCTTTACTTCTTGGGGGATGATCTTTCTTCAACCATGTTAGCATGGTCTCTATCTCTTTTCTTGCTCCTAGGTTTTTCAGGGAAGTCACTTCTATAGTGTCCCATCTTGTGACAATGATAACACTCGATATTGGACATATCAACCTTCTTCTTTGGTCCTTTCTTCTTAAACATTCCTTTATGATAAGAAACATCAAAATTTGATACTTCTTCATTGTCGGTTACCATGGAAACTCTTAATTATTCTTGAAAAATCCTTATACATTTCCTGAGCATGATCAATATTTGCTATGAAGGGGACAATATTTTCCTTTATGCCTTCAAACATTGAAACCATCGCTACTAATTCCAGTTCTTTGTACTTCCCCCTATCAACATCACTTGATTCTTTTTTAGGTCTTTTCATATTTCCTTTCACTATATCTTGTTATTTTCAAGGATCATGCCAATCCTTTCCTTCCAAGACCTATAATTTGTAGCTCCTTCAAGTTTTTTATTTCCCTTGATAGAGTTATACATATTTTTTGAAGAGATTGAAGACTTTTTCATTCTAGTGATCTCCTTCCTTGATCAAGTCCTTCATACTTCCTTTTTCTTTTTCTTTCACCAAAGCTTTGAAACCATGTTAGAGAATCAGAAAGGAAAAACTATCCTCTTGTTATTTATTATTTACTTGTGATCTTCTTTATTTATTTTTATGTTCTTCTTATCTTTCTTCTTATTAGCTCATCAGAAAAATATCAAATAAAATACACATAGATCAAGGAAACCATATGTAGGCTAGCAGCTAGAGAAAACCCCCCCTCGAGGGGAAAACCCAGTCAAGAAATTCTTCCTTTCAATAGTATTATTTGAGACTCTTCACCCTATACCAAGATCAAACATTTCCTCCACACCAAGTCAGCCTCTAGAATTTCGACCCCTTTCCAGCAACTTCAATTATGCAGTAGTTATGGCATCGTACAACTTCAGGCAGCAGAAAAACTTGGAAGACTTCGATCTCCCAATCCAGAGCTCAAAATATAGAGAGAGAGGCACCAAAATTTCGTTTTTCTTCTTCTCCTTAGACTTCCCAAAACTCACACTTCTTTCCGCTTCTCGACAACAGACTTCATGCAACAATTTCGACATCATATGGCTTTCTGAAGTAGCATAAATTGGAAGACTTCGATCTCCAAATCTAGAGCCCGAAACAGAGAGAGAGAGAGAGAGGCAGCAATTTTTTTTCTTCTTCTCCTTAGAATTCCCAAAACTCGCACTTCTTTCAGCTTCCCAACAATATACTTGGAACTTTTTCATGAATACAAGAGATATCGAACTACTTGGAGAATTTGCTTCAAATGAATTCGAATTGCTTCCTTTTATAGGCTCCAGGTGAGGTCGAATAGGTGTCTCTTGGGTCTACATGAGCCAACATGATCTCTTCTAGGCCAACTTGGTGTGGAGGTCACATAATTCATATTTTACTCGACAATAAACCTTTTTACACGATTCAAAATCCCAAGAAGGGTCTCCTTAAATGTACAATGACTTTATTAACTTAGAATAAATATTAGAAGTACTCAATGGGGACTTTGACCTAAAACATGGTGACCCAAGCATGAAACCCTTGCTTTAATAAGTCACAGTAATAATAATAATAATAATTTTCTTTATTCTTTTGACAAGTACATTATATGATGACTCAAATACATTAAATGAAGTTCAAATCTAGTTACAATTTCCAACATGCCTTTCCAAAGCATTAGCCATTTCTTTTATCAATTTCTATAGCCATAATAAAACATATGAACACCCACACTATGATTTTTTTCCCAACATTCAGCTTGGAATACATGTGCCATGACCTTGGTTATTATTTTTCCTTTATTAAATTACATTACATGGAATTTGCACTAGGCTTGTTACAAAACCCTTCCCCTTGGGGGGACACAGTCCTCGGTGTTCAAAGACACCTACAACCAACAATATTGATGTAATAAAAACATACTTCTCATGGATATTTTTAACTTATCCCTTTGAATTATTTACAATGATAAACCTTCCCAGAAGAAAATTGACATGACAACATGAAAAATATAGCATCATAATCACATGACACACATACCATTTATTAGAGCTTTTTAACATAGCTCATGACAATATTTACATCCATATACATATTTACATATACCAAACATCATACCAACATATACCAAAACACATGCCAAAACATTCTATCAAACAACGAATAAGGAAGGATACATCACTTGATTCTTTTGTAGGTATTTTCATATTTCCTTTCACTGGATCTTGTTCTTTTCAAGGATGATGCCAACCCTTTTCTTCCAAGACCTATAATTTTTAGCTCCTTCAAGCTTTTTCTTTCCCTTGATAGCGTTAGACATATTTCTTGAAGATAGTGAAGACTTCTTTCTTTTAGTGAACTCCTTCCTTGTTCAAGTCCTTGAGACTGTCTTCTTCTTCTTCTTTCACCAAAGCTCTAAAACCATGTTAGAGAATAAAAGGAAGAAACATCCTCTTATTCTTGATTATATACTAGTGATATTATTTACTTATTATTATGTTATTCTTATTTTTCTTCTTATTAGTTCATTAAGAAAATATCAAAGAAAATGCACCTAGATCAAGGACATAAGATGTAGGCCAACAATGAAGGCAAAACCTCCCTCAACGGTAAAACCCAGTCAAGAAATTCTTCCTTTCAATAGTATTATTTGAGACTCTTCACCCTAGAACAAGATCAAACCTTTCCTCCACACTAAATGGGCCTCCAAAATTTTGAACCCTTTCCAGAAACTTAAATTATGTAGTAGTTCTGACATCGTACAAATTCAAGAAGTAGAAAAACTTGGAAGAGTTCGATCTCCCAATCTGAAGCCTGAAACAGAGAGAGAGAGGCATTAGTTCTGGCATTTTGTCTTCCCGACAACATAATTCGTGCATTAGTTCTAGCATCATACGACTTCCAGCAACAACAAAACTTGGAATAGCTTGATCTCCCAATCTAGAGGCCAAAAAAGAAAGAGGAAGCACCAAAATTTCATTTTTCTTCTTCTCCTTAGATGTCCCAAAACTTTCACTTCTTTCGGCTTCCTGGAAACATACTTCGAACTTATTCACGACTACAAGAGATATCGAACTTCTTGAGAGAATGTGCTCCAAATGAATTCCAATTTCCTCCTTTTATAGGCTCGAGGTGAGGTTGAATAGGTGTCCCTTGGGCCTACTTGAGCTGGCATGATCTCTTCTAGGCTAGCTTGGTGTGTAGGTCACATAATTCATATTTGACTCAATAATTAACCTTTTTACATTATTCGAAAGCTCAATAAGGGTCTCTTTAAATGTACAATGACTATATTAACTTACAATAAATCCTAGAAGTCCTCAATGGGAACTTTTACCTAAAACATGGTGACCAAAGCATGATACCCATGCTTTAATAAGTCATAATAACAATTTTCCTTATTAATTTGACAAGTACATTACAGGATGACTACATTAAATGAATACTGAATACAGTTACAAATTCCAACATGTCTTTCCAAAGCCTTAGCCATTTCCTTTTTCAATTTCCATAGCCATAATAAACCATATGAACACCCACACTAGGATATTTTCCCAAAATTCAGCTTGGAATACATGTCCCATGACCTTGGTTATTATTTTTTCTTTATTAAATTTGATTGCATATAATTTTCACTAGGGTTGTTACAGAACCCTCCCCATTGGGGAACATAGTCCTAGATGTCCAATGACACCTACAACCAATAAGACTATTGTAAGAAAAAAATACTTCCCATGGAGATTTATAACTTAACCCGTTGCAATATTTACGATGATCAACCTGATGAGAAGCAAACCAACATGACAACATGACAAATATAGCATCATAATGACATGACACCCATACTGCTTATTGGAGATTTATAACATAGCTCATGGCGGAATTTACATCCGCATACATATGTACATATACCAAATATCATACCAACATATACTAAAAACATATACCAAAACACATGCCAAAACATTTGCTCAACCAATGAATAAGGAAGGATACATCACTTGATTCTTCTGTAGGTATTTTCATATTTCCTTTGACTAGATCTTATTATCTTTAAGGATGATGTCAATCCTTTTCTTCCAAGACCTATAATTTGTAGCTCCTTCAATCTTGCTCTTTCCCTTGATAGTGTTAGACAAATTTCTTGAGGATAGTGAAGACTTCTTTCTTCTAGTGAAATCCTTCCTTGATCAAGTACTTGAGACTGCATTTTTCTTCTTTTCCCACCAAAGATCTGGAACCATGTTAGAGAATTAGAAAGGCAACAATATACTCTTGTTCTTGATTATTTTCTTGTGATATTATTTAGTTATTATTATATTCCTCTTATCTTTATTCTTATTGGTTCATCAAGAAAATATAAATGTAGATGCACATAGATCAAGGGCACCAGATGTTACCAACAACCATAGCAAAACCCCCCTCGACGGGAAAACCCGATCAAGAAATTCTTCCTTTCAATAGTATTATTTGAGATGCTGCACCCTAGACCAAGATTAGACCTTTCCTCCACACCAAGCCAGCCTCTAGAATTTTGACCCCTTCCAGAAACTTCAATTATTCAGTAGTTTCAGCATCGCATGACTTTCTATAGTAGCAAAACTTGGAAAAATTCGATCTTCAATCCAGAGCCTGAAACAGAGAGAGAAAGGCACCAAAATTAATTTTTTCTTCTTCTCCTTAGACTTCTGAAAACTCACACTTCTTTCAGATTCCCGACAACAAACTTTCTGTAGCAGTTTTGGCATCATATGAATTCTGACAACAGAAAAACTGGGAATAATTCAGTCTCCCAATCCACAGCTGGCAACAGAGAGAGAGAGAGAGGCACCAAAATTTCTTTTTCTCCTTCTCCTTAGAATTCCCAAAACTCGCACTTATTTTTTCTTCCTGGAAATATAATTTGAAATTCTTCACCACTACAAGTGATATCAAACTTCTTAAGAGAATGTGCTCAAAATGAATTTGAATTGCTTCTTTTAATAGGCTCCAGGTAAAGTCGAATTGGGGACTCTTGGGCCTACATGAGTCGACATGATATCTTCTAGGCCGACTTGGTGTGGAGGTCACATAATTCATATTTGACTCAATAATAAACCTTTTTACATGATTCTAAATACTAGGAAGGGTCTCTCTAGATTTACAATGACTCTATTAACTAAGAATAAATCCTAGAAGTCCTCAATGGGGACTTTGACCTAAAACATGGTGACCCAAGTATGAAAACCATGCTTTAATAAGTAACAATAATATTTATCATTATTCTTTTGACAAGTACATTACATGATGACTCGAATACATTAAATGAATACCAAATCTAGTAACAATTTCCAACATGCCTTTCCAAAGCCTTAGCCATTTCCTTTATCAATTTATGTAGCCATAATAAACCATATGAGCACCCACACTATGATGTTTTTCCCAACATTAAACTTGGAATACATGTCCCATGACCTTGGTTATTATTTTTCCTTTATTATATTTTATTACATAGAATTTTCACTAGGGATGTTACAAAACTCTCCCCCTTGGGGGAAGATGGTCCTCAGTGTTCAACGACACATACAACCAACAAGACTGATGTAATAAAAACATACTTCTCATGGAGATTTATAAATTATTCCGTTGAATTAATTACAATGATCAACCTGCTCAAAATCAAACCAACATGACAACATGAAAAATATAGCATCATAATGACATGACGCCCATACCGGTTATTAGAGATTTATCACATAGCTCATGGTGCTATTTACATCCATATAAATATGTACATATACCAAACATCATATCAACATATATCAAAACACATGCCAAAACATTCGATCAACCAACAAATAAGGAAGGATACATCGCTTGATTCTTTTGTAGGTCTTTTCATATTTCCTTTGACTAGATCTTGTTCTTTTCAAGGATGATGCCAATCCTTTTCTTGCAAGACCTATAATTTGAGCTCCTTCAAGCTTGTTCTTTCCCTTGAGAGTGTCATACATATTTCTTGAAGATAGTGAAGAATTATTTCTTCTAGTGAACTTATTCCTTTATTAAGTCCTCGAGACTGCATTTTTATTCTTATTTCACCAAAGCTCTGAAACCATGTTAAATAATCAAAAAGGCAGAAATATCCTCTTGTTCTTGATTATTTATTTGTTATCTTATTTAGTTCTTATTATGTTCTTCTTATCATTATTCTTATTAGTTCATCAAGCAAATATCAAAGCTAATGCACATAGATCAAGGACACCAGATGTAGGCCAGCAGCCAGGGCACAACCCCCCTCGAGGGGAAAGCCCAATAAATAATTTCTTCCTTTCAATAGTATTATTTGAGAATATTCACTAAAGACCAAGATCAGAATTTTCCACCACACCAAGTCAACCTCCAGAATTTTGACCCCTTTTCAGCAACTTCAATTATGCAGTAGTTTCGGCATCGTATGAATTCTGACAACATAAAAATTTGGAAGACTTTGATCTCCCAATCTATAACCCGAGAAAGAGAGAGAGAGAGAGAGAGAGAGAGAGAGAGAGAGAGAGAGAGAGAGAGAGAGAGAGAGGCACCAAAATGTATTTTTTCTTCTTCTACTTATACCTACAAAAACTCGCACTTCTTTCAACTTACCGGAAATATAATTCGTTCAAAATTTCTGACATCATGCGTCTTCTGGCAACAGAAAAACTTGGAGGAATATGATCTCCCAATAGAGAGCTCGAAACAAATAGAGAGAGGCACCAAAATTTCGTTTTTCTTCTCCTCCTTAGACTTCCCAAAACTCACACTTCTTTTGGCTTCTTGAAAACATACTTAGAACTTCTTCACGACTACAAGAGATATCGAACTGCTTGAGAGAATGTGCTCCAAAGTAATTCAAATTTCTTCCTTTTATAGGCTCCAAGTAAGGTTGAATAGGTGCCTCTTGGGCCTACATGAGCTAACATGATCACTTCTAGGCCGACTTGGTGTGGAGGTCACATAATTCATATTTGACTCATTAATAAACCTTTTTACATGATTCGAAATCCCAAGAAGGGTCTCTTTAAATGTACAATGACTCTATTAACTTAGAAAAAATCCTAGAAGTCCTTAATGGGGACTTTGACCTAAAACATAGTGACCCAAGCATGAAAACCATTCTTTAATAAGTCACAATAATAATTATTATTATTATTTTATTTATTCTTTTGACAAATACATTACATGATGACTCAAATACATTAAATTAATACTGAATCTAGTTACAATTTCCAACATGACTTTCCAAAGCCTTAGCTATTTCCTTTGTCAATTTACATAGCCACAATAAACCATAGGAACACCTACACAAGGATGTTTTTCCCAACATTCAACTTGGAATACATGTCCCATGAACTTGGTTATTATTTTTCCTTTATTAAATTTTATTACATGGAATTTTCATTAGGGATATTACAAAACCCTACCCCTTAGGGGAACACTGTCCTTGGTGTTCAACGACACCTACAACCAACATAACTACTGTAAGAAAAGCATACCTCTCATGGAGATTTATAACTTAGCATGTTGTAGTATTTACAATGATTAACCTAATGAGAAGAAAACTAACATGACAACATGAAAAATATAACATCATAATGACATGACACCCATACCTCTTATTGGATATTTATAACATAGCTCATGGTGGTATTTACATCTATGAACATATGTATATCTATCAAAAATCATACAAACATATACTAAAAACATATACCAAAACACATGCCAAAATATTTGCTCAAAAAACGAATAAGGAATGATACATAGCTCGCATTTGATATTCCATCTCCCATGTAGCATCATCGGCCCCAAAGTGTTTCCAATACACTTTAACCTACTCGATTTCTCGGTTCCCTAGCATGAGCATATTTCTCTACAAAATGCACTAAGGTTCTAGACAGAATTATGCTTCTGGCTCCAATTGCAATATAGATCAATCAATCACATAATAAACATCTTTAACATACTTCTTAAGCATGGCACATGGAAAAAATCATGGAATTTCAATGTTGGAGGCAATGCAAGTCGATAGGCTACTGGTCCAATCCTCTCAATAATCTTGAAAGGTCCACAAAACTGAGGTGCCAACTTAGCACATGATCCAATCCGCAAGGAGCTCTTCTTGGGCTTGATGCACAAGTACACCTATGCCCAACCTGAAATTACTTAAACAACCTATTCTGATCTATATATATTTTCTTCCTATCATGTGTTGCTTTTAGATTCTTCTTGATTACCTGCATTCCTTTTTCCATCTCTAGTATTATCAACGCCCTGTTAACTGGATCACTCCAAATAATGGGAGTATTGAAACTTTGCCCATATAATGCCTAAAATAGACTCATCATCAAAGATTAATAGTACCCATTGTTGTAAGCGAACTCTACTAGTCGAAGATACTCTTCCCACTTTTTATGCTAATGCATCACATACATCCTCAACATATCCTCCAATATCTTGTTGACCTTTTCTCTCAATCCATCTATATGTGGATGATAAGCTATACTGAAGGGAAACTATGTGCCCAAACCTGCAAACAACTCCTTCCAAAACCTGGAAGAGAACTTCACATCCCTATCTGATACAATATTTTGCGAAACACCATGCAATTTCACCACATCCCTGATAAATACATGTGCTACATCATTCTCCGAGTATGTAGACTTCACTTGAATGAAGCATGCTACCTTCATGAACGTGTCCACCACAACCATAATGGAATCATGTTGTCTATATGTCCTCGGTAAACCTATGATAAAGTCGGTGGAAATTACCTCCCATTTCCACTATGGAATTAGAATTGATTTTAGTAGTGCACCTGGATGCTTACTCTCTGATTTGACCTATTGACAATACAAACACCTAGCCACAAACTCTGTTACATATCTCCTCAAATTAGGCTAATAGTAAAAATTATTTACTGTTGTCAACGTCTTCTGATATCTCAAGTGGCCCGAATGCGGTTTCACATGAAACTCCCTCAATATCACCTTCTTGAGTTCACTCTTGTCTGACACATATATCCTGATTATAAACCTAATAAAGCCATTTGTTGTAAGACGATAGTCCACATCCTGTGATATTGTACCTATACCACTACATGTACCTGTACCTGTCCCACTACCTGTACCTATACTCTGCTACAATTTGTGCCTAAGCTCCATATACTTGACATCCTGCTAACCTGCCTGCAAGATCCTATCATGTAGATCTATCCCATAGGAACTCATACCTACTATATGATTCACCCGTATTAGCATGCTAAGACCATATGAAACCTTGTTCTATTTACCTTTGATATATCTAATCTCAAAGTTGAACTCATTGATTATGGCCAACCATATAGCTTTCCTGGATTTCAGATTTGGTTAGTCAAAGAGATACTACAATCCACCATGATCTCTCATCAATAAAATATGTCTACCTAGAATATATTGCCTCCACATCTTCAATGCATGGATGATTTCTACAAACTCAATATCATGTGTCAGATAGCTCTGTTCATGATCATTTGGTTTTTGTGACTCCTAACATACCACATGGCCTTCTTGCATAAGGAATCCACTAATTCCTCTCTTGCAAGCATCTATACATACCAAAAACTCTTTGTCCAGATCTATAATCTTTAACATTGGAGCATGTGTAGATAATTTATTTAAATTTTCAAAACTAGATGCACATTCTTCTTTCCATTAAAACTTCTTAGCTTTCCTTTGCAATGATGTGATAGGATAAGAAATCTATGAGAAGTTACTAATGAACCTCCTGTAATAACATGCTAACCCCATAAATGATCTTACCTCATCCACATTCCTAGGAGTTTCCCACTCCATGATAGACCTTATCTTCTCTGGATCTATTGTTATGCCTTCCTTGGAAACATGTCCCAAGTAATGTACCTTTTTCTAAAATAAATTGCACTTGTTGAGCTTAGCATACAACTGATGCTCTCTCAACAATCATTATACAAAATTTCAACCTAAAAGTGGCCTCCTAATGAAAAATAATAAAGTAACAATTAAAATAATAAATTAAGAGTTATGAATTTTGGAGGGAAAACAAGAAAACTATTTTTTTTAATTGTATTTTTGACTTATATCCTTATATATTTACTCAAATTTCAAGTTTAAACACTCATTAGATGCGGAATTAAATTCCACATCTAAAGAGTACCCATTATTCATACTTTTGAGAGGACCCGAATTAATAAAAATTGTATATACATTAAAAAACATGTTAAAACACACTTTTTTAATGTATCTATAAGTTTTTATTAAGGTGGGTCTTCTCAAAAGTATGCATAATTGGTATTCATTAGATGTGGAATTTAATTCTGCATCTAATGAGTGTTTAAACTTGAAATTTGAGTAAACTTATAAGGCGATAAGCCAAAAATACAATTAAAAAAAGTAGTTTTTCTTCTTTTCCCTCCAACATATTTACATGTACCTCTTTTTAAATTTAAAGAGTTTTGATTGGTTTACATATTATGACATGGAAATTACATGAAAATTTCATGGGCACTTTTAGGCTGAAATTTCCCCTAATGCTCAACACTGCTGCTAAATGTTTGACATGCTCTTCTCCATTTTTAGAATATACCAATATATCATCAATGAACAAAATAAAAAACTTCCAAAATAAGGATGAAACATAGTATTCATAAAGAACATAAATGTCACTGGAGAATTAGTCAAACCGAAGGAACTACAACAAAATTATAATGTTCATACCTAGTTTAGAAAGATGTTTTGTGAATGTCAACTTATTTATTGCGTACCTGATGATATCCCGGTCTTAGATAAATATTTGAGAACACTTCTTCTCCCTTCAACTGATCGAATAGGTCATCAATCCTCAAAAATGAATACATGTTCTTGATGGTAACTTTGTTCAACTGTCTGTAATCAATGCATAACCTGAGGGTACAATCATTCTTTTTCACAAACAATACTGGTGCACCCCATGGTGATATATTTGGCCTAATGTATCCCTTGTCCAACATTTTCTTCAACTGCAGCTTAAATTCTACCAACTTTGGTGTTCTCGTCCTATAAGGTGCCTTAGATGACAACGTTTCCCTTAGCACCAAATTAATAAAAAAGTCTATTTCCCTGTGAGGTGGAAAATCTGAAATCTTTGTGGGAAATACATCCCGAAACTATGGTAGAACTGGGTACCTGCTCAAAAGATCTGCATCCTAAAATTTCTTTCCTTTGACACTATCAACGTGTACTGCAAATAACATAGACCATTTCCTGTGACTACACTTTTCTTGTATAGTTGTAACCATTCTCAATGATGTTGCTTTCTTCTTACCCCGCAAGAATCTTTGTTCCCCAATGTCATCCAAGCACTCAATATCCTTTCATACCAATCCACCTTGGTCCTATGAAGATATAACCAGTCCATACCCAAAATCGTGTTATACCATCCTAATGGTAATACATTAAAATGTGTTGATATATGCATACCATTCAATTCAAATGCACAAGCGCTTACCCAATGATGAACTCTCTTCTTTGTACCTGTATCCAACTGCACTAACCAAGACTCTACATGCACTTCCTTATTCAAAACACACTTATACACAAGGTTAGGATTAACATAACTATAATTAGATCCAAGATTAATCAAAATATAAACAACTTGATCATGAATCTTACCATTCATATTGATGATAGACGTCTGGTGATATGCCTGCCTATTATCCAGCACTGCATAGATCCTGGGAATACTTTGTCCAACATATCCCACTACATGTGCCTCTTGTGCACTATAGATCTATAGTCTACCACCCTGATGCTATGGATAATCTCTCCTATGATGATCTTTTCCACAAGCCCAACATTGTATATTCTTCCAACCTTCATCCTTATTCTTCTCCTCGCATCAAAGTCCCTACCCACTGCTAGATTTATTGAACATATTACGTGGTGCAACATTCTCTTTGTTACCTGTATCCTGAGGTCTTGCTCGCTTCTTGTCCCATTTTCCTTTATTCTTATCATTTCCTTTCCAGACTGACTTAGTCTCACATCTTCACTTTGATTGCTCATAACAATTCTTTAGTTTCCAGATGGCCTCCTCCAATGATCTAGGCTCATGAAACTCAATCCTATCCTTAAATGATATCGACAACCCACTAATGAGTCACTGAATCTTTGCCATCTCCTCCTTGAGGTAAGGCACATACCTCAAGGACTCCAAGAAATTTCTAGTATACTCCTCATTGGTCATATATGCCATATTTAGCTCATACGATTCATTTTCGCTGTCATCATAATATCTCTCTAATAGATACTTCTTCCAAAATAATCTCTAAAATTCGCTCCAAGTCAATTCCTCCTCATAAATATCCCTCACATTCTTCAAATCTTCCCACCAAATGTTTTCTTTACCTTTGAGGTTGAATGTAGCTATTTTGGCTTTCATGTTTTCTAAGTAATCATGAAACCTAAAGAAATTCCTCATACCAAGCAACCATGCTTCTGCATCTTGTGATTTCTTCACTTATCCATCGAATTTAGGTGCCTTTTCTTTATAAAATCATCTGAAAAATATCCCCTATCACTCCTCATATAAGGATGATAATGATGACGATTGATAGTGTCTGTCATAACCATAACTAGAATAGTACCTATGTCTATCACCTCTTCTATCCAAAGTGTCCAAGAACCTACCATATATGTTCATGTCACCTCTATCCAACCTATGAAAACCATGAGACCTAATTCAATAGGCCCCATTAGTCCCATCCTCCTGTCCATAGCTGATGTGAAGTGGTCGCTATCATTGAAACTCTAACAAACTCTGAAAGATTACCACATTAACTTCTGCTTGTTTTTCCCTTGCCTATATGATTATGTCGTTAGCTTTCTTTACAACTCCTTTTTTCTTCCTTCAAGCTTCCCAGTGTGTCTGCTAAGTTAGAAGAGTTCCCAACACCATGTTTCTCATCTAATTCCTAGGGAGAATATTTGTAGTCTATCATCTTGCTAGTCATATTTGATTTCTTCCTGCAAGGCATCTCATGTTAGCTAAACCAAATTATAATAAACCAACGTACCTTAGCATAATTCAAGTAGGATATATCATTTTAAATATTCAATTAATCAATGTAATACATGTATACACATAATCATAACAACATATAGACATATAACGCATAAGTATATCAACATATAAGCATCATTCTAGCTAGAGTCTATTCATCAATGTATTACCATATCAACCACATACCATGACCTCATGCATGACAAAAAAACCATACCAATGTACACTTGAAAACATGTAAGAAATTTACATGTATAACCAACACATAACCAGTCATACACTTATGCAACACATTTCACAATAACACCATCAAGATTCACATGGTGACACCATTGCAACCATGTCCAACACCATGTGGATGCAACAAGAACATAGACCAAAAGTATAAGTAACACATATGAAACTGACATGAATGCATGACCAGTACATTTCCCATCCAGTCTGAGTGGTGAACCATGCTCGTATACCATTTTTTGGAACCCTCCTCCCACATCTACCCAAGTAACTAGCCAACCGGGTAAACATGTGATGAATATTTAATATGATCTGATTGAACCTCCTAGGTCACCTTAAGGAAGAAGAGCCAACACCATGCCACAACACAGACCTTCTGCACATGCTACAGGATACCCATGAGCCATCCCAAACTTCTGGGAGAATAGCCCCTGATCCAACCTAACATTTGCATGCATCAATCCCCGATTCATTCCCTTGAAATGGGAAAGAGTGCGACTATGAACCTCTAGTAGCAAACACAACATGGATATGCATGAAATAGGGGACTTTTCCCAGTATTTATGAGCCTGCGGCCCCAAATGTTGTGCCACTTTTTCAGGCCCAAAGCTCAGGTCACTGCCCATAATTCCATAACATTTTCAGAATTTAAATATAACAACTGAATAATGATGTAAATTCAAACACTTCAACAATGAATTGACTAGACCCCTACTAGCCATGACAGGCGTTTCATTAAGCATGTCATAAATATGTAAACTATAGGTTTAAACAATAGATCTAAGCATAGGGGTCCCATACTTATATGAGAATAGCTAAGAAGCATTGTTGCCTCATCACACTAACCATGTTATCATATATTTGGTCTTAGATACATTGTTCATTCATTTACAACTCAAAACATGATGAGAGCCATACATCATCATCATCATAAAACACATTCATAACCAACATATAAAAAATAGAAATGACAAGCATCTAACAAACATATAATCCAAATAATAACAAGCATATTTACCCATCAATACAAGAGGAAAAGAGCTCTTATTTCCATAAAAAGAATGTAATCAATTTTGGGACTTCCACATTCCACCCGACCATAGACATGGCTAAACCAAATCTCTCTTCAGCAAGTCACCCCCGTGCCATATTCAAAGCATGAATGTGGGATATCATAAAACTCATCAATCAAAACCAAGCCAAGGCTTATAGAGGTAAAACCACCTCAACCTTCAACCAATGATTCCACCTCATGGTCAGACATCATAACCATCTCTAGATTGGTCTCCACCAAATATGTCCACCACTCCAGAGTGTTTGTTCCAACCAGGGCTTCTAGTTCTAGTAACTCAACCCAGAGATGTCATTAGGATTCCAGATTGTTTATCCAACTACGGCTTCCAGGACTAGTAACTCAACCCAACAAGGGCTTCAAGAGTGTTTTTCCAACCAAGGCTTCTAGGACTAGTAACTCAACCCAAGATGTTACAGTGCTTCCAAATCTTTTTTCCAACCAAGGATTCCAGGAACTAATAACTCAACCCACAACCAAAGGCACATGAGAACCAACTAGAAAAACAGAAAATGAAATAAACCCACAACACCATGGTTATTCGGGAAATGGCAAGGCTAGGAATTTTCATGGGGTAAGAACTTGTGAATTTGAGTTGACCAGTATGCCTACATCTATGCATTTAAATTTTCTTCCATCGGGATCACAAAATATGCTTTTGGGTATGGATTGGTTGTACCTTCACTAAGGTGGATTTTTACGAGAAGGCCATTGAGTTCTTAGATGATGATGGAGAGAAAAGAATATTATAGGGGAAGAATAAGCCTACATCAAAGAGAATGGTTACACCTATGAAGGCTAAGCACAATTACAGGAAAGGATCTGTAATGTTCGCGGTTATGTTTCTAGTGACAAAGGTAAGGTTGTTGAGGATGTGAAAGTCTTGAAGAGATATACGATTTTGCAGCAATTTCAGGATGTATTTCCAGCTGATATTTTAGAGTTGCCTCCTCATAGGGAAGTGGAATTTTCTATTGAGTTGGTACTAGGAGCAGCACCCACATCAAAGGAACCTTATAGGATGAGCATTCTAGAGTTAGTGGAATTGAATTTGTAGTTGAAGGAAATATTTAACAATGGGTAGATTAGGCCAAGTGTATCGCCTTTGGGTGCACCAATGTTGTTTGTGAAGAAGAAGGACGATACTCTCAGGTTGTGCATTGATTACAAAAAATTGAACAAGGTGACGATTAAGAACATGTATCCTTTGCAATAGATTGATGACTTGTTTGATCAGTTGAAGGGAGCAACAATGTTCTCGAAGATTTATTGGAGATCAGGATATCATTAGGTACACATAAAAGAAGAGCATATTTACAAGACTTCTTTCTAGACCAAGTATGGTAATTATGATTTTTTTTTGGCTCCTTTTGTTTGACTAATTCTCCATCTACTTTCATGTGTTTAATGAATAGTGTGTTGCATCCTTATTTGGAAAATTTTGTGATAAAATTCATTGATGGTATATTGATATGTTATAAAAATG
Source organism: Pinus albicaulis (assembly GCA_034641835.2). NCBI lineage: Eukaryota > Viridiplantae > Streptophyta > Pinopsida > Pinales > Pinaceae > Pinus > Pinus albicaulis. The sequence goes on along the minus strand of CM076582.1, from coordinate 1,036,572,740 downwards.
GCGAAGAGCATGTAGAACACCTATCAACAATATTAAGACTGTTGAGAGAGCATCAATTATATGCCATAATTATTAAGTTTAGTTTACTTCAGTTAAAATTTCATTACTTAGTACATGTTGTTTCCCAGGAACGCATAGCCGTGTGGACCTTAAAAAGATCACAGCTATCATGGAATGGGAAGCTCCAAGGAATGTGGATGAAGTCAAATCATTCATGGGGTTAACATATTATTACAAGAGGTTCATCAAGAACTTCTCACATATTTCCTATCCTATTACATCTTTGCAGAGGAAAGGAAATAAATTTGAATGGATAGAGGAATGTCTAGCTAGTTTTGAATAATTGAAGAAATTACCTAAAAACTCTCCAGTTGTAAAGATTGTAGATCCGGATAAAAATTTTGTGGTTGTTAGTGTAAATTTTTTCACACTACCATTAGTGATAAAATTTACTCTTTTTCATTTGCATAGTAGGAGTCCCATACCATAAATTTTCATCATTCCATTAGGTCATGAATTCATTGATGGTAGTGGTCATTTCATCAGTTTTTCCCTCACTTGAAAACTTGTTGATTCTCCTCTACATGGTCTTCAGTCATGATTCACTTTCACTCCAAAAATCATGTTGTTAGGTCATAGGGTTGATCTCATCAAGTTCTAGGGTCTCACCATAGTCAAACTAATGAGGAAAGTGTCAATAAAAGCAGCAAGGACATGAGGATGCCTAATAAACTCAAAAGCATGGTATCTAGAAAATTCAAAGAGTTATTCTCTCAGCTGGATGTAATTTTTACCTCAAAACATATTTTGAGGTGAAAACATGATACTTTGTTTTGATTATCATCTTTCAATTAATTTAATGTCTCTATATGTAATAAGTTGAACTTCAGAAGCTATTATGTCTATAAAGCCACCCCCTGCCTTTCAAAGGTATTTTCCACAGTATTTTCAGCGTAAAAATCATGTTCCAAGTATGTCCACTAGAAAGAGCCCGGAAAGAGCTTTCCAATGATATATCATGCTCCCCAAACTAACTTCTGGATTGGAAGATATGCCTAAGTGAATGAAAGCCCCCAAAATCCTAAACTTACCCTTCTTTCTCATTTGATCCTTTAAACTTTATAATTTCTTCCTTTTCATATAATTTTAAAGTTTTCATCACAAACCCCTCCTCCGATCCGATCTCAACCCCCTTCCTCTGATCTGATCGCATCATCGCATCGCAATTTTCATCACATCACATGGCTGATTGAACCTTCCCCAATTAAAAAACCTTCGATGTGACTGAGTCATCTCTGATCTGATTGCACCGTCGCATCTCAACTTCATAGAAATCCCACAAACTCATGACCCCACTCTTCCCTTTTCCACCGATGCGATGAATCGCATATCAGAATTTGCGTTTCCCATAGCACTTTTCTCCCACTCCACTCCTCCGCTGATTTGCAATTGCGATTCCCCCCAGTCCCACCAAAGCCCTTCTGCCCTTTCCAAACAAAAGGGGGTTTTCCCTTTGTAAAAAGCCATAATTCGATTTAAAAATATTTTTTAAGTCTCCCATCTCATATCCTGTCGCAAATTTTTATGTCATAGTCCCTCCTCCTCTGTTTTTCTAATGCGATTGATTCTTCCTCGATACCTCTGATCGCACCATCGCATCACATGTTTTCACCCTGCCATGTTTAAACCCTTCGCGCTCCCTTCCACTGATGTGATTAATCGCATATTTCCCATCACAATCGGCATTTCCCACAATGTTTAACTCCAAACCCGCTCCCCTTCTGATTTGCGATTGTGATTCTCCCTGGGTCCCACATAAAAGCCTTCCACCCTTTTCAAAAGAAAACAGACCTTTCTCTGTGTTATAGCGTTGTTTTCATTTCATTTCGCTTTACAAAGGTTTTCCCTCCATCGCTCTATCACCATCGCATATCGCATTTCCTCTGCTATGTGATACACCCTCCCCTTTCCGATTGCGATTTTCGACTGCGGTTTGGGCCCACCATCGTTTCCTTTCACTCTTTTTCAATGAAAAAGGGTCTTTTCTTCATTAAAACGGAAAATTCGATTTTTATTGTTTTAAAAGGAATTTTTCTCCGGCAAAGGGTTTTTCTTCAAAGAGTAAAAGCCATGAACTAATTATAAACACATAATCATCATAGCATACACAACAATGATGAAAAGGGGATATGTTCTACGGACTTCCTCCTTTCATTCATTTAGAATGACAGGAAATTTCTCTAGACATTCAAATGTATTGCTCCCTCTTTTCAGGGGCATATTGTTGGTTTTTTTCTATTTTCATATTTTAGTTTTTGGGCAGGTGAAACAACTCCTCCTTTTGCGGATCTATCCCCCTTGAAACTAATCTATTTAATGAATTTCTTCATCATTTGTAAAGGGGGTCATAGTGGGATAGCGTTGGAATCATAGAGGATGCTTTGTGCTCCATTTGTAATAGTTTGGCAGAGAATTAATAAAGAAATGCAGCACTGATTTATGGGATCCCTGTGGTATGGATTTCAGAACTGTCTTTCTTTTGTGATCATTTGTCTATTGTTATGTATTTCAATCATATCTCCATCATTTCTGGTTGAAAATTTTCAAGATAGATAGGTAGAATCCATTGTAAATGCTCTGCCTTGGGAAAATCATTCAATATTTTATGTTTTCTACTGTTTGAAAAGGATCCATCTCCTATGCCCTTGTCAGCTCCTTACCAGTCTTACACATTCCATCATCATTTAAATACAAAGTTGTTAAAATCCCCGCCTGCCTTACCCTACAGAATACCATGTATCTCTGATTTAATTCCCCAGATTCAAACTTCCTAGCCCCATCTGATCCATACAACCTAGAAAATTGATAAACATTTCGAACTACTATACCTAGCCTAAAATCAATTTGCAGTTATATTTCATTGAAAATTTTTCACAGAGAGAGCTCTCTCCTGACCTTGTAGGGCTAGCTACAAGGTTGAGCGTGGTTTGAAAGTTACCCTGATTTGCC